>JAVJIF010007683.1:0-260850 GCA_038442645.1 Agave tequilana
CTAGTTATGAGTATATGCTATTGAGAATTTCATGAGATAAGTTTGATATTTGGGGATCATTGCAGCAAGAGCTCCTCCCATTGTTCATCTTCGCAGTTGGGAAAGGATGTGCCGAAACTTCATGCGATATCAATTGCTGGAGTGGCCAGCAATCTAGCCATCTCCACTTCTGGAGACTGATTGCGGCAAGGGTACTCTTCATTGTTCATCTTCGCACTTGGGAGAGGACGCGCACGAGATTTCGGTGATCGCAGATACTGGGGGTGACTAGCGATCTTAGCCATCTCGACCTCGCTTTCGATCTCACGTTCTCTCATGTGGGGCTACTATGGATTATCCATGACGGCATGTTATGTTTTGATTCCTATCAAAAGATTAATTGTTTTGCCGATGATTGAGTTCATAATTGTTGGACGTCAATCGAGGGTACTTGATCCATTTAGGGTTTGGATCTACAGGAGGGTCGGCCATCACCTTTTATTTAATCTTGCTTCTGATCAGTAGATTCAATCAATTTGAGATCTGTAAAATGATCGATTTTGTTTCGATCAATGGATCCAGTGATTCAAATCTGTGAGTTAATGATCTATAAAGAGATCGGGTGTTTTATTTGTCTTATATTTTTTTTCAAACATTAGATATAGCAGATGGATTGTTCTTCAAGGTGAGTCTCGTAGCTTAGCACGTTAATGACTATTTTTTGATGAGTTTTCGGGTTGTTTTGAGTTATTAAGAGATGTATTGAGTTCTCCTGTGAGAGTTATTGAGAGGTTGGATTCAATGTAATATTTTGTACTCTCTTAATTTATGAAAATAATTTTACCGTGTGTGTGTGTGTCCAGAGGAGGATGCCTAGCATATTTCATTGTTTAACAACACTCAAATACTTATTAAATGAGTTCGGTTGTGAAGTTTTGCACTTTGGATTTCTGAATGTTACTTAAACAGAGCAGTCTTTTCTAGCAAATATCATCAAGGACTTCAAACAAAAATTTAAAACGTTGAAATTGCCACTTGTAGTGGGGGTAAAGCTATAGTTGAGTGCCATTGCATGGACCAACATGGTGTTAAGAGAATTGAGGATATTATTAGTAAAGTTGCAAGCCGCAGTTCTACGACCTATGGAGGTGGGGCATAACAGGATTATAGCTTTCAAGGGATTGGAGTGTAAATAAAGAAAATTGTAGGAGATAATTGTGGCAATTGCCGTCCTTGATCCAGCCTCCCTTAACCATTGCATGCTAAGATGAGGAGACGACAGACTATGGAGCTAGGAAATAGTAAGTGTAGGTGGTAAGAGCAAATATTGAAGTTAAAGATTCTTTGTAAAAGAAGTAAAAAAATAAAGAAAGGTGGATAATTTATTTTGATCAATTTAATGAGAACCATATTAGAGCACTGAAACTATACATATTGTCAACAAATTATGCTTAGGAAAGTGAAACAACAATATAGGACCAGGTGATATCTTATTGAGGTTTGGATATCTCTGGGAAATAAAGGGTAATAATGGTATCCTACAAAACTATAAATATTAAGAAAATATGTAACGAATAGCAGAGAAGCACTTTTATACTTGTGTATATGAATGGACAGATATACAAAGTTAAACAAAGTATGGAATAACATTTCTGATCCATATGATGAAACTTTGGGAGAGAGTAATTAATCTAAGACTAAGTTAAACAAATGATAATTCCAAAAACTACATTTGTATTATGAGAATGTCTGTCCATGAAATGTTTACTTATTAAGATGCTTAATGAAAAATTCAAGAGAAAATAAATGAGTCTAAATATGGTCTTATGGATTAAACAATAACAAACTTGTGATAGGGTCCCTATGGTGTTGTATGTTGGGTCTAGGGAAGAAACGAGTCTCTCACATTTATATTGACATGATTAAGGACATGTACAATGGGACAATAACTAGCTTGAGGATATTTAGAATGGAGAGTGATGTTCCCTATCCCATAGGATTGGATTGAAGGTTTCTTTTCTTTGCATTAGTTCTTTGGACTTTCTAGATATATAGTTCAAGGTTCCATGGGTATTTTTTTACCAATGATATTGCATTAGTTATTGTCTATTAGTTTTTAAAGCAGAACATGGAGAGAATATCTTAAATATTTTAAATTAACATGGGATAAGTGAAATTAATGACATTAACATTAGCAAAAGTACTCCAGATATGAGAAATAATCCACTTTATGGCCAAAAATACCCAAGAGTGTTTGTTTCTGGTACTAATGATCGGGCATTCATTGTGACATTGAGATTAAGGAGGATGTTGTATACAGTATTAAAGCACGACTGTTGAAGGGGAGAAGTTGTCCTGGAATATGTTTTTCCAATGTTCTGTTGCAAGTGTTGATTGCAAAGTGAATAGGAACCAGAATCTTTTAGTAAGGCTGTTGATTGAAATTGAATCATGGAAATATTTTAAATTGGAGGTTGGAGTGAGCATGATGATCACGGCTTGATAGTTGATAATGAAATTATTGCATGATCATGGTTGAATTGGTCATAATTTGTTACCTTGTTGAAAAATTACGGTTGAGAATCAAGAGGATATTAAGGTGACAATTCAACCTAGGCCTACTGTTCGTATCTTGGAATGACATGTATACTGAACAAAAATGTTCAGGTTTGGAAGTATGACCTTCAAAAGTTCCAGAGATATCATTGCCGAAATTATGAAAACTTGCGCTCAAAGTTAACATTGGCATAGTTATGGTTGCTTTTTATCTATATCTTCTAATGAGTGATGGCCTCACGATTGTCTCTGGTGTTATTTCATACTTTTGCAAGCGTTAATCACACAAATAACTAAATAGAAAAAAAATGTTCTAAAATCCAAGGAAAACCATTCCTGTTAGTGTGTTTTCAAGAAATGGAGATCAAAAACTTATTTCTGTGTGCACCCAATTAAGGCTTGATAAGCAGCTATTCTCCTTGCTATATTTATATGAGGAAAAGAAAATTCTTTTTTTTACGTTTTCAGTTCTGCATCTTATGATAAACCTTGTCGAAAGTCTTAATGGTCTTCACAGTGCTGCTAGCATCCTTTCTGCTTGGTACTCTATTCAATAACTGTGTTAATTTGGTTAGTTGTGCATGTAATGTTCCAATATTCTGCATCTTTGTTCATTGTCCCTCCATCTAATAAAGTTCATTGCGCATTCTTCTAGTTTCTTGCTGGGAAGACTTTTGATGATATAAAGAAAGAAGCTGCAAGAGAAAAATCAAAGGAGTTAGCTGGGTTATCAAATACAGCCAAACAAAATCTTGATGCTTCGAAAACGATGCATTCAACCTCAGCTGGTTTATCCACTTTGTGAGTTGAAATTTCTCATTGTCATTTGCACAAACTAATCCTTATTATCCTATAAGATGCTTTTGCGGTTTTCTTGAATGCTGTCACTTTCTTATTTAGAGTATAATTAGTGCCATTTTCTTTATGTGAAAATTGAACTTCTTGTTGAAGTGAATATAAGAATTTCATCACCTAATATGTTACTTATTTTCACATGTACATAGGCATTAGAGGATGGTTATTTGAAAGAAAATCATCTGCATATATTAGTTTGGATTTCTACAACTGTGGTGCTTCACTAGCTATATAAGAGGATTGCATGTTAACTTCTTTGCCATATATGTACAGTGCTTTCCTGTTTATGATTATTTTCAGAAGGGACCTCCAGATTAACGTTGAGGGGATTATTGCATGCGATAGCATATAAAGGAAAGCCAGATTAATGAATGATAGATGAAATGACACTGCAGAGGATTAGAATGGAAAATAGTACATGTGTTATTGTATTACTAGGAATAAATCCTGAATAAGTTGCCATTTATGTTAACCTTGGATTCTCTTCAAATAACATAGAGCACTGACATGCCAAATGTTGTAGGAGACAGCCAGATTAACAAATGATAGACAAAACAATACTGAACAGTGGATTAGAATGGAAATTGTACCGAAATCTGCGATGCATTGTACTACTTAGATTAAATCCTGCAATAAGTTGCCTTGTACTTTAACCTTGTTTTCTGTTCCAATAACATAGAACAGTGACTTCTCAAACCAATAAATGCATTATGCATTTATCATATGAGAAATTTGGTGGTTTTCTGGAAGATAGGGGTTTGCATTGATTCTCACCCAACATCAGGATGAAGAGTATAAGTTATGAAATAGTCACATATTTCGGTAATTTTTAACTTATTTATTAAATTATATTACTAACCACCATTACTACCCTCTCTCTTCGTTTTTATTTCTTTCTTTCTTCTTTTATTTGTTTATGCATGTCGGGAGGGTGGGGTTTGGGGGGGGGGGGGGATAGGCTGTATCCGGGAACATGAGTGAGAGACACACTCTTACCGATTAACAAACAAAAATTCACTCACACGGCCCAACTCTTTATCAGTGAACCCCAGGCCTTACTCACTTAATATGCACAATACTAAAGGTAACGGAAATCGTGTGCTTTGATCAAGGTTTTCTAATGAAGAATTTCTTTTTATTTCAAGATGAATTCAGGCTATTTCTGTGAAAGCCTGTTAACAGGTTGAAACTGGGATGGAATGAGAAGATACTAGTTTCAACATTTTTGTGGTATAGGCTGAGATCCTGATATTATCATAACAGAAGCTTTACGCTTTTAAGTTGTTATAGGAAAGAATTGTTCTGTTCATGTAAGGTTTGATTAGTTTAATGTTACATGGGTTAATTTAGTTCTCATCATTTGGATCTTCTTAAGTACACTCTATCTTCTTATCCAAATCCTTTGGAAAAAGCAATTGTTGCAGTTTCCTTTTGTGCAATGCTTAAATGTAGATGATGTGTCTTCATGAATGGTTAAAATTTTCATATGGAGGCTTTAAGTTGATCTTTGGTTGTTATGCATTATGGTAGTAACTAAAAATTACACCTTATTGTTTTTTTATTTTTTACCTGATTTACCTTGGTTTATCCAGTGGGAATCAAGTACAGAACAGAGCACTAGGCCATCAAGGGGTTCCATGCCAGGGAATACTTTGCAACCACAAGGAAATAAAAGTTTTCAACATGGATGGTCTAGTACAGCTCAAAACCAAACAAAACACATCCCTACTTATTTGGATGACTTTAAACATGGATTTCCATCAAATGGCTTGGCATCTGCTTCAACTAAGTGGTGGGGAACTAGTAGCATTGAAAGTTACGAGGAGATTGATTCAGCAAAATCTGTAACCAACAAAGAGGAGAAACAAGAGTACTGCAAGTTAACAAATGAGCCCTCTAGCTGTATGATGATTGATGAACAAACTGATAGTAATGGAAAGGACGGTGCCATTACAACTGACCCATCAGCTTTCTTGGTATCTTTGAGAAAAAGAGCTGTGGACTGTGGACGTGAGTCAATTCAGGTTGGACTATCAAATTGTGAATCCGACAAGTTGGGTAAGAGAAACAGGTTATTGCTGGTCCAAATATTTGGATCTTCATTGCCAGATCAATGGAAGAATATCAATTCTTGATTTTATCAGTCGTTGATTATTTGTAACTTTATAAGGTAAGGTTCTTAGCACGGTTTATGCTTGTGACACATTATTGCCAACACTTCAAAAGACTGCACTACTATCTTGCTGATAACATATTGTTATCTCTGCCACTTCAGTGTTATTTACTCAACTCCAGATAGATTTTCTGCATATTTGTGTAGACCAATAATGAGAACAATATTTTTGGATGTCAATAGGAACAATTTGTTTACAGTTATTTTTGGATATCAATAGGAACAATTTGTTTACAGTAGGCCGCGACTACTAGTTTAACCTGATATTGCATGTTGACGCAAAATGTAAATATGAAAAATATATATTATTTCCCTTGTTATCCTATATGATACACATCCAAGAATTCGCTTTCAAAGTCAAATTTTGTCACGCTGCTGCCACTTTTCCATAAAAGGAAAAAACATATGCCAAAACGTGTTGAATAATTTGCAGTTGCTACTATTAGATACCTGTGTAGGGACTATATGTATATATTTACATAAGGGTAAAGCGAAGCTTATATGTGGGACTATAGATGGCCAAATTTGTATTCTTACAATTAACATATAACATAGAAGAGCTTCAGCATAGGTCATCAATTTATCCTCTTTTTGTTGAAAGAGTGTAATGTCCCGTGGAATGATTGTTTGCATCTTAGATTCTTCATGACCTGGTGTCTCTCAACCTGGGTTCTGGGGCCATTCTAGAACATGATTAACTTCTTGAAACCCAACTCTTCTCGTCCGCGCCACTGAGGCCTGGCTCCTTGACAAAGGGATGGGGTGAATTGTGGGAATTCCTAGGTTCAAGTCCAGGTTTAGAGGTACGACCTATATTCACCCAAAGAAAAAGAAAAAACCATCTGCCTCTTCTCATAACTATCAGCGCCATGAGGAATGTGCTTCTCTCATCTCAAGAATGGGGAGCTGATGAATTAGAAGTCCCTTTCACCTTAGAATAAATTAGAAAAGTTGTTCTCAACGTGAATGGGGATAAAACACCTGGCCCAGATGGCTTCTCTGCTTTGTTCTTTAGCAATTCTGGGATGTTATTTAGGCAGGTTTGTTTAGACTTTCCTGGACATGGACAGACTTAACTATGCATATGTTGTGTTGCTGCCGAAAGTCAGTGGTGTCGACAGTGTAAGTGAATTCAGACCCATGAGCTTATGAAATGTGGTATACAATATCATTACAAAAGATCTTACTGCAAGACTTAATGATAAATTGGATACGTTGGTGGATCCTGTGCAAACTGGTTTTATAAGGGGTAGATATATCTTGGATGGAGTGGCAGCTGCACATGAATACATCAGAATTAGTTTAAGAAACATGGAGGTGTCCTTAAACTGGATTTTGCTAAAGCATATGACATGCTATATTTGCAATTCATATTTGAAGTATTGCATGCTAAAGTATTTGGGAGCAGATGGATACATTATATAACTAAATGTTTACATGGTGGAAAATCTGCTACTACAGTCAATGGACAACCTGAGAGATGGATCATATATAAGAGAGGAGTTAGAGAGGGTGATCCTCCATCTGCTTTGCTCTTTGTATTAGTAGCTGATGTGTTGACAAAGATGATTAATCTCGGAGCTAGTGTTGGAGTGATTGAGGAGATTGGGACCCCTGGGATTTGAACAGAAAGTACTCAGACTGAAGTATGTGGATGATGCTTTGTTGTTTTGTAAGGTAAATACAACTCAATTGACTGTCATGATGCTTCTGTTATATGACTTCGAATCGATGCGTGGCCTTAAAAAATTAACTTCTTAAAAGTTCAGTGATTGTCCTAGAGCAAAATGATATGTTGCGAAAACCAGAACTGTCAGAGTGCTAGCTTCCCAATTAACTATTTAGGAATTTACATTGAGGTCTGGTGAACTCCACAGACTGGCAACCACTATTTGAGAAGTTTGACAATTAGCAGGGTAGAAGGGGGGAGGTCTTATCTAGAGGTGGCAGATTGACCTTAGTGAATTCAGTATTCTCTGTTATGCCTTTATGCTGGATGTCATTCTATCTCTTCACCAAATGGGTCTGTGAAAGATGATTGAAAATCAGAAGAAATTTCCTTTGATCAGGAGACAGTGGGAGGGGGCTGCTCTGAAATGGTGACTTGGCGAGAAGATTGTAGTGACTGTGCACGTAAACAAGGAGGGCTGGTGTGATAAACTTGGGTAACATGAAGAAAGCTCTATTGGGGAAATGGCTATGGAGATGGTTTTAACAGCCTGCTTTATTATGGAAGCATTTGATCTCTAGCTGTTATTATAATGTCAAGAACTTCTTGGATTTGTCTAAGAGGTATCACCCTTTTGCAGAGAGATATTGATTAACATAGGTAGTTTCTTCAGGAGTACAACTGTGAATATGGGATCTGGGAAGCATACTTCCTTTGGACAAATGTTACATAATTCTACTCCTGATGATACCTTGGGTATGAGAATTTGGAAATGAGAAGCTAATGGTTAGCTCTCGGTCAAATCTTAGTATCTTACTATAACCTTTTGTCTTTAGGTGGGCTGAAAGCACCTTATGTGCAAATATGGAAACTACTGATTGCTCTAAAACTAAAATTCTTATTATGATTGGTATCAAAAAGAGACCGAACACTAAGGAGCTACTGAGCAGAAAAGGAGTTCAAACAGACGTAACATGTGCTTTATGTGGATTGGAAGGTGAGACGCACGCTCATTTGTTTGTAAAATATGTTTGGTTACGTAGTCTGTGGGGCTCACTTAAGCACAGATTTGGCATTCATAATGAGCCAGAGGATTCACTAAACCTATGGTCTTATTGGAGACATACAAATGTTCCTTTGCGAAAACAAGAAGATTGCGATGTATACATGGCAGCCCTGATATGGAATGTATTGACAGAAAGGAACTATGGAATTTTTCAGCACAAAAACAACTATTGCTTTTGTCCATTTCAGCTAAAATTAATAACTATTGTCATTTTTGGCTAAGAACGTTAGCAAGGTAACCAAGTATCAATATGCAGTGTAGCAGGAGAGCTCGTCATGCTGGAAGAGGATGACTGGGGTAGGAAGAGCAAATGTTGTGGATACAGCCTCATCTGGAGCTGGAACTGAAGCAAAAATGGCTAGAGTTGGAGACAGCACTAGAGACAATGCTGGAAATGTTAGAGATCATGCTGTGGGAGATGCAGGGTCCCTATTATCATAGAATAGCTATTTGTGAGAAGTGTGTCCCTCGGAAGTGTTTCTTTTTGGCTTTACTGGGGAAGATATAATGGTTTTTGTCATCTATTTTTGATCTATTGGGTATTTTATTCCTGCTTACACCTGTAACTATTCATTTTGATGCTCATGTATCTTTGGGGCTGGGGATTCTAGGAGATAGACGTTGTCACAATCTTATGGAGCAATTAAATAGGCTATGGCTTTTGAGTATGAGGCCCCATCCTTTCTCTAAAAAGAAAATTACCAGCATCATCAACAATTTGCAGTGTAAAATTATTATTATGTCTAGCACGTTTGATCCCTCCAACCTTACAGGGGTTTTTAAGGATAGTCCATTTTGCTTTCTTTCCTACAAGGAAGTAGACAATACAATAGAATCATTGACTTCAAATAACAAAGTTTTATTTGAGAAATGATTAACGCTTTTACATAAAATATCTAAATAGATGAGTATGATTTGAGATTTTCTTAAAGGTTTTATATGTATCTTCCATTTAAACTGATAGACAAAATCGATTAGTGGAATTGATAAATGACAAAGGAGATCAGTATGATTTGAGAATTTTATAAAGGTTTCATATGTTCTCTCGCTCTCTCACTCCTAATGATATGTGAGTTATAAACACTGTGAGATCGTCATCATATCAGTTTAAAAAATTAGCACATTATCCTGCATTCTCTTTTCTACTTATTTTGGAATTTATAAAGGATAGTCAATATCGATACCAAGATTTCAAATCATAAGATGAACACTTGGTTTTCTCCATGCTCTAGTATATCTATGAAGGAGATATTATATAATTTATTTTCTCTAACTTATTCTTCAAGTGGTCTCATTATTTTATTATTGAAACCTTTTGATTAGGAGAATATGGAGATTTAATTGTAGCTCTCTCCCCTCTTATTGTTATTATATAGCTATATCATGAGATACGGTGTACCAGTATAAACAATATGGGACTAAAACACTATTGCTAACACTCCTCAAGCTAGAGCATATATATCACAAATGCTCAACTTGTCACGAATAAAATCTAATTCGTGTCTTCTCAAGAGACTTTGTGAGTATATCTGCAGTTGACGAACGGATGAAACATGTTAGCGTAAACAATTTTCATTTCTATATTCTGGCGTATCAAATGACAATCTACTTCAATGTATTTTGTACGCTCATGAAATACTGGATTCATAGCAATGTGAATAGCAGCTTGAAACACTCTGGAGCAAAATCAAGCTTAGTTAACAAGTCTTTAATTCAAACCAATCCACAAGTCACATTGTCATTGCACGATATTCCAACTCTGCACTGGATCAAGACACCATACTCTACTTCTTGCTTTTCCATGACACAAGTTTTTCTTCAAGAAAAATACAATAACATGTGGTAAATCCATCTATCAATGGGTGAACCTGCCTAATCTGCATCTGAGAAATCAACAAATTTGGTGTGCCCACATCTGAATACAGAAGCCCTTTGCTCGGAGCCTTCTTTAAGTACTACTTGAGAATCCGCACTACTGCATCCCAATGAGTTATCCTTAGTAATGAGAAAAACTGACTCACAACACTGACAACAAAAACGATATCAGGTCTAGTTACCGTTAAGTAGTTCAATTTATCCACTAACCTGCAATACCTGCTGGGATGCCATGATCATCTAATCTCTCTCCCTGATCTAATAGTAGCTTGAATTAGCTTCTATCGGTGCGTCAGTAACCCTGCACCCCAACAAACATGCCTGAGATAGCATATCAAGCACATACTTCCACTGGGCCCCCTCTTTGACCTAGCTCTTCCGCAAAGATTCAAGGTCTTTCGTCTGTAAATGCTTTTGCAAATAGCATTTTAGATCAACAATTTCCTGCGCATCATCACCTGTGATAATATCATCATATATACTATAAGAAATAACATTTCCTCCGATGTTTGTCGTCAAAACACAAAGTAATCTTTCTGAGAACAAGAAAGACCAAAGGCCCGACATAGGCAAATATCCAAATCCAAAGCTCTCGGTGACTGCTGCTATCCATACAACTTTTTCAGTCTAAGCATCTCGCTGACTCCCTTTGAGCAATAAAATAAGGTGATTGCTTCATATAAACCTCTCGTAAAGAACACAATTGAGAAAAACATTCTTAACATCTAACTATTGAAGGGACAGTGATCAGTGACAACAAAGAAATAAGGATTCGCACAGATGTTAACTTTGCAACTGACGAGAAAGCTATCCTGATAATCCATATCAGACACCTGAGAATAGCCTTTGCAACCTCACGGACCTTCAAACGAGCCAAGGACCCATCAAGAGTCAACTTCACAGTGTATTTGGTGTGACTGGCTCCTTGCAATAATGACAATAGATCCTCTCCTCTTGAATGACCGCCATCGCAGCCTCTCCCACGACATCTACCTCCAAAATCGCTCTTATGGGCTCTACCACCTGCTGACTTGCCTTGGACCGTAAGAGCAAAATGTTCCTGGCTTCACGCTAGCTGGATTCTACGACTATGAAGGAACAACTTCACATAAGAAGTGGTAGGTATCATCTAGTGACTTGATAATAGAGTTACCAATCACATTCGAGCGAGCCCTCAAAAACTATGGATGCAATGCTCCTAAGAAGACAAGAACCATTAACTTGTTCCACCTCTCTTGCATCTCGTTCACATCAGTTGTGTTAGAAAAAATTCTTCTTGACTTCCTTAAAAAGTTTGTTGAAGTCGGCATAGAACTGAGCCAAAATCTGATTTTTCATGTTTATTCTGAATAGTTTCTGAATGACATTATAGGCTCCACTCAGGTTGCTGCCTACTGAATGCAACTAATTTAATATATCCATAATTCCTTTGTAGTCCTGTAATGTAGATACAGATTCTGAATAAGTTGTTCTATGTGTTCAAGATCTGTCCTAAAAGAAGGGCATTATTGTACCTCCAAGTCTACGTCTTTGGATCGTGGGGGGGATAGTGAGTCAGGTGATGATCTTTGGCTCTCTCAGTAACATGGATCTCAACAACCCTTTCCATTAAAGAAAGTTGAAAGTACACCTAGAGGGGGGGAATAGGTGTAAGGCTAATCTAATGACAAATGATGCGGAATTAAACACAAATTGCAACACACTTAGTGTAACCAAAGAGTAGCCGAATTCCCGGTGAAGGGCTCTGGACAATCTCCTCTAAATTTCTCTAAATAAGAGTTGAGGTGCTATGTAAAGCTCTCTTGATTCAACACAAGTATGGCACACAAACAATACCAAGCATCTATGTATGATATGAACAATATGAAATAATGCAAGGCACAATATAAGAGAGAGAGTTTGGAGATAGTGAATCAATCGCAAACACCGAGATATGTTTCGAGGTTTGAGCCACTGCTCTACGTCCCTGCCTTCACACAGAAGGATTTCCACTATAATGTCCACACAGGACTTCCCACATAGGGAACCTCCACTGAGAATTTGGGTAATACAAAACTAGGAGTACACAACTCTTCTCTCCAACAAATACAACCTCTATACAAGAGGCAAGGCACAACAACAATCAACTCTACACTTAGAGGGATAAGCACTTAGCCAAACAATAATCACCTCTCACCAGAGGGATAAGGCTCAAAGCCAACACTCTAACCACAATCATTTTTACACTTAGAGGGATACCAACACAACCTCCACACTCACCTCTACACAAGAGGGAACTCAAATAAAAGAAGGTTTACAACTCTTGGTGGTCTCACTAAATCACGAACCAATTTTTCTCACAAAATAAGATCCTAATAGATAGAATAGATATGATAGCTCAAGTGTGAGAAAATAAAGAGTTTGGAAAACAAAATCACAAAGAAAAACTCTTGAAAAACTTCTAGATAGCTATAGAAATGAAGATCAAAAATCAATTCCCAAAGACTCTATTTTTCTTTGATTTTTCAACCCTTAAAACAAATAAAGATAGATCTTTATAACCCAAAAACTCTTTGAAAACTTATTCCTAAAACACTAGGAAAGATAGAAAATTTTGCTCTTGAAATTCTTTGGTGAAATCAGCCAAGGAGGGGGCTATTTAAACCCTTCAAAAATCTGCTCGTTGGCAGTCTGGAAAGGGCAGAATTGCCCTTCCGGTCGACCGCCCGGTCGATCGGCCAACGGTCATTTTTATAACCGTTGTGTCTCTGGTCGACCGCCGGTCGACCGGGACTGGATACATAGAGCAGCTGCTCTTTGCCGGTCGACCGGGGCCGGATACAGAGAGCAGAGGCTCTCTGCCGGTCGACCCGCCCTGTCGACCGGCCCACCAGCCCAATGGCCTGTGAACGTTTGTGCACATCGGTCGACCGGTAGAAGGCCAGTCCAAACATTTATAGGGATTAAAACTTAGGTATTTTAACTTCCATAAAATCTCATAAAATCACATAAATTTCACAAAAATAAGTTCTTATAAGATCTTTGAAATAGAAATATGTGTGATTAAAATTCAACACATATTATAAACAATTTGAACTATTTTTGTGATATTGAAATTAAGCTTTAAACCAAAATCGGTATTTTTCAAAACTTGAATTTTTGAAATAGAAAACCGTTTTCTCCAAAACTCATGTAAATACAAAAACATGATATTTAAACAACTTTGAAGTATATTGTAAATGGATAGAATCCAATATACATATAGGATATATATCTATGTTTTGACATGAAATCCAAAAATAAGTTTTATTTAAATACAATACTCCAACTCATGAAATAAACTATCAAAGTAAGTTTTTCTAAATAGCTGAAGCATAGATATATATAGATCAAATCTAATATACATTAAACCATGTAAACTTGTTTTGATTCTATCTATTCATGAAAATCATATATATGAAAAATCGAAACCGGTTAAACCGAAAACCAAACAAATTGAAACTTTTGTGTGTGTGTACTTGAGCATATCAACACTATCTAGTCTTTACACAAGATTTAAATAATTTTAAACTAAACAAACCGAAGTCTTCTTGTCTCCAAGTCGACTCGATCCAAACGTGATCAACTAGCTTGACTTCAACCGAGTGCTAGATGCGATCTTGACGCTCGAGCTCTTGAATCAACATGTGAAAGCTCCAAAACTCCTTTGTTGAAGCTAATCACCTACTAATATCTTGATCAAATATCTGAAACTAGATATCACAAGATTATTAGTAAACTATAACTACATGAGTTAATCATCATCAAAACTAGAGTGATGGGCCTCTGGGCCAACAAAAGTTGTCACCATTCAACTTTCTCTCAATGATCTGAGATACAAATTCAGAAATTGTCGGGTTCATCTCTTTTTTAGACTCAACCATCACTCAAAACTTTCAGAAACAATCAAAAGAACCCCTAAAATTACAAAGACGCTCAAATCAGAAACCCAAACCAAATCAAAATTCAAGCCAAAACAACCATGAGCTTTAACTGCCCATCCCCAAAGCAAAAGTAAGGAGAACCACAAAGAACTATTTATTTAATATAGTCTATGTACTGTTGTCTATTTTTTTATTTTTTTATGGAATTACAGTTTCAAAAAAAGGAAGAGGAGATGAAGAAGACGAAGAAGAAGTCATAGATATCAAGCAAGAAGACGAAGTAGGCGGCTGGCAAGGTGAGGTCATGGTGAGGTCAGCTGAACAAGGCGAGACTGGAGGTGGCTCGGCGAAGCGAGATCGTGACGAGGTCGACTGGGCGAGGCGAGATTGTGTTGAGGTCGGCTAGGTGAGGAGAAGTCGAGGGTGCTAGCTGAGGTCGAGGCAACTTGGGTAGAGATCGACTAGGTGAGGCGAAGTGGCTAGGGGAGGCGAAGATCATGGAGATGGGGGCTACAGTAAATTGGAAGAAAGAAGTAAGAGGAAAGAGAGGATTAGGGTTAGGTTAAAAGAAGATTAGGGTTAACATGGTTTAGAGCCTTGGTCCTTCGCCTTTTCTCCCTACTTGGGTATTTTAGTCATTAGGTAAAGTTGGAATAATCCATTTTAAGTAAGGAGGGACAACTTTGTACTTTGGAGTAATACATAAATAATAATATTGGATCCTTATTGAAATCTGTTCAAATCTAACTCTATTCAACATTTAAGAAATCTAACAAATCTATCCATATTTGATCAACTAATTGTACTTAATTATCACTTCTCTCATTTAATAAACAACATTTTCCTACAACTATAACAATAAAGAACATCTACAAGGACTAAATTTTCAGCATGTGCAGTTCATGTGCAATCTTAAAATATTCTAATCAAATCAGATATTTATAGTTGGTTAATGAATATTCAACTAGAAAAGAATAAAAGAAAAGAAAATAATCCTAACTTGACATATTTTATAATTAAATGGGACTCTAGTTACTTGTTCAAGTTAGTTGTGGTTATATTGAATTTGTAGTTTTTATTTTTTTATTTTTATTTTTTTGCTGAAACACCTAATTCTAAGTGGAAAAAACTCTAATTAATAAAAATAATTTAAACTAAGAATTGAAAATATGCGAACGTGGTAAGAAAGTTTTCCATTTATATGAAAAAGGTTTTACGTATAGTAATAAAAGAGAGTGCATATGAAAATTGGTAGTTATAAGATGTTGATAAAAACATTAAAGTATAAGACTCCGTAAACCAAAAAAAAGTATATAAGAAAATTTTGAAACAGTAAATATATGGTAGAGTTGTAGAATTTTTTTCCTCAAAAAGTTAGTTGTAGTTTCTATAATAGAGTAAGTGTATGGTAGCCAATGAGAAGTAGTTCAGAGGGATGTTACTAAAAGAATTTAGAACAAACACACAAACAACAAAAAGTTAACCATGAGTTAAATATAAGTAGTTTTTTTTGCAAAAGAGAGAAGAATAGATGGAAGTAAACAACAAGAGATTATGTTAGCGGAAGAATTCAAACTCTGGATCTCTCCTAGATTTCGATCATTTTCCAAAGCCTAAAACCAACGAATTGCATACACAGCCTTGATGCTTTTTATTATATAAATGAGCACAAAAGGAGATAAAATTAGCTAGAGATAAAATTAGCTAAAGATAAAAACATTTGGTTACATGAAGGATCAATCGGTAATTGTATCTCTTTGCCCAAATCCTACAAGGCTACAACCATCTATATGCATGGTTTGTAGTCAAATCTTTGATGCTTTTTTAATCTATAAAATGAGTAATAGTAAAATTTCAGGGGAAAAATGACTGAGCCGTATTTTAGGAACCAAACAATGACAAGCCCAAAAACAAAAGTCGTCTTTTCTATATGGAATTAGATTGTAAAATTATCTGAAATAAATAATGTAAATAAAAACATAAAATAGAAATTCATTAAATAAAAATATTAACTATAGACAACCAACTTAGAAGTGCAATCAGTTTGAAGAAAACTCATCAATTAGAATCTCAATTTGATTAGGATTCTTAAAACGAAAAGAATCAAGTAAAAGTAAACGAATAAAAGTCCTAAAAGAATTAGATTATCGGCTAAAGCTAACATCACTTTACAACTTTTTTCATGCATTTATAAGATTTGTATTTTACAAGACCTCCCAAATTTAGCGGTCGCTTTTGCCTTAATTTGAAATCTTAGTTACATCATACATGGTGCTTTGTGTTGAAACAATTTATGAATTTGAGTGAAAGCAATTTAGGAGGGAAGAAGTGAGAAAGGAACTTTTAATTTTTTTTATTGGAATTCCTATTGAAAACTATATGCTTAGGAATATACGAAAATTCTATCTGAATCTAATTATATTCAAATCTCAAAAAATAAATCTAATTAGATCTATCCATATACGAAAATATTCAATTCTCATTATATTTTTTTTTTGAAACCTACGTATCTACTGTTATAGTTTCGTAAGGCGCATATTATCTTGAAAAACCTACGTATTACTTGATATCAAAGTAACAATGTCATGTTTTTTGTTCCCTCGTTTAATAGTTCCAAGTAGTGAATAAAGCTAATCTTAATATAGGCTTTTAACCTATCCATCCAATGATTGCAAAATGAATGTCTATTTAATATAAAGGGAAAAAAACCCTTTCCATGAGTGGGTTAAAAATCCTTAAAACACATAAGTTCACATATATTTCATGATGTGTAGGTTAAGACGAATGGGCTGGATCTTCCATTGGAGTGGCCCATTATGTGGTTTGGTAGGTGAGAATAAAATTTTAGATTGTTTTAGAGAACTGTGAAGTGCTACCACACAACACATCGGTAAAGTGGTCTAAGATACTCCTTAGGTAAATAAATACCTAGGGAGTCAGCCTAAAATCTTTTAGTGGATCATCCAAATAGATGATAACTTCATCCATCGTGATCTCATGCCCTAAAATGATTGTGTATAATCATCAATCAAGTCACCTCATTTATTCTTTTGTTTTATAAACCGCTTTTTTATAATCATTTGGTGCATGGCCGAGAGGTAATAAAATTGCATGACTTTTTCATACACAAACTATTATAGAGCATGATGATCATGATGAAAGGTCAAAATCATATATTTGGATTGCGCACCGTGACATTTTGGGTGGTGGTGGTGGTGGTGGGGAGTGTGTGAATTTGAATGGTTAAATTATTTTGTTCATTCTAAAGAGGTGTGCAAGAATATTACATAATTTTATGCTCTCATAGCAATTCTCTTAGAACTTAAAATAACATTAACACAAAATTGAAAATCCTAACTCACCATTAACATGCAATAGAACTTTTCTTTTGAATTACTAGTTTGCATTGGCTGATTTTTGTAATTTTTTTTTTACTTTTTTCTCTTTCTTCGTCCCTTCTCTTTCTTTGGGCCTCTTACTCAAGTTGCCTTTGCAATTTCTCATTTAGGATTAGCTATTGTGAGTTTGAAGGAGGCAAATCTAAATCACTTGGATTACATAGATCATCTTTTGTCCTCTAATCAATCCAAATGATTTGTTACACTAGTAATATCTATAAATACCTCAACCCTCACCTCAACTTCAGAGTTATGGATCAGTAACAGACTTTAATATGATATCAGAGCAACTCAGGTTTAATTCTCCGTTGGCATGTATTTAAAAGCGGATTTAAAAACAAACAAAAAAATATTGTTGCGCAAAAACTCAGGTTTCGATCTATAAAAAGGGCGCTCAACCCATGGTTCACAGTCGCGGTCTCGACCGCCGACTCGGCGGGCACTGAGACGGATTGATCTCGGCGACTCGGATCGGTATCGGGCGATACGCGCAAAACGCTACATAGAAAGCTCAAAAAATTCTGAAAAAATCACGACAAATCTTAAAAAAATGTAGATATCCCCGTTCATGTATTATATGTCCAAAATATATCACCTAACACACTAAACATAAAGCGAAAGTATAAATGCACGCGTTGTCGGTAGAAGCATATCAAAATACATGCAAATATAGTAAATTGTACAAACTACATTAATAAATACATGCTAATGTAGTTATTTTCACATTGAATTACGATGAGGTACAAAATCATCATCATGATGCGAGTCGACCGAGTCAACTCTGATTCTCGGTCGAGTCGGTCTCCTCTAGGTTGAGTCGACCGACTCGTGACTCGGACTCGTCTCGGAGCGGGCCGAGACGGATACGACTTGGCCGACTCGTCTCCGACTCGACCAAGTCTTTGAACCGTGGCTCAACCTGCATAGGTGTGTTAGAATATAATATAATACTCTCAATTCTCACCTCAACTTTAGAGTTTTAATGCAGTGGCATGGACTTTAATATAGTGGCAGTGTTCTTTAATATGGTATCAAAGCAACCCAGCTTCAATTCCTACCGGATGCGCATTTAAAAAACGGATTTAAATAAAAAAAGACCGCCATCGTGAAAAGCTTAACTTTCAGCTCATAAAAAGGGTGCTCGACCTGCGGGGGCGTGTTAACATATAAATACCTCAACCATCACCTCAACTTCGGAGTTATGGTGCAGTGACATGGGCTTTGATAGTTACCAATCTGAATTCTTCCCTTGTTTCTCTTGACTTACATCAATTATTTCATCCCCTTACAAAGAGTTATTTTCACTTTTTTCGTTTACTATATCATCTTCTATGTTATTTGAATAATTAATAACTGCAACATTAGGAATAATTTTTCTATCTGAATACTCTTCCCCGTTTCCTCATTTCCCCTTACCTCGTTTGCATTCACCTTAGGCATCCAAGCTTCTTTTGTAGGACAAAAGTTGTTTCAGTGCCTCAAAACTATTGCATTTTTTACATACTTCAGGGATCTATTTGAACTCGAGCAAATCTTCCCCAGCTTCAATTTGCATGGAGACACTTTTGGGAGAGTCTATGCCTAAAATTTTAACAAAGCATTGAACAAACACAAGACATTAACTAGAAGCAGAAACTATTACAGAACCCACGTAAGATTAGCCATCTTGCTAATAATTTGCTTTGAAAAAAAACTTAAGGTGAAAAGAAAGAAATCACACCTAAGCTGGAACAAAAATAAATCTGTAACCAATTCTGTAAGCTTGGACTAAACTGCCAAATAATCAATCTCCTACCAAAAACCAAGGCCTTCCATGTAGAATTCTATTTCATTCTTCCTTCTACCCGAATTTAAAAGAAAACTGTTTTTTCTCAAATGAACTTCAAGAGATCATTTTAGCCACTAAATCCCAAACACAAGCCTTCAAATGAGGATTATATGGCTTATCACCAGGCACATACCGAAGAAGAGTATTACTACCTTCAAGTGAAGTAAAATGGCTTGTGTCACTAAGCACATATCCAACAAGAGTATTAAACGAGCAGTTTACATTATCTTGAATCACATCATGTATAAACTCCCCTTTTCACCGCAATAATAAAAGTTTTCTATGATCTGAAGTTGATATATGCCCTGTTTTAAATATTGTCCAAGTCGGTCGAGATATCGGCCGATATCTCCTTTTTTGTCGGCTGCCGATACGATATAGGAAAATCATTCGCCATATCGTTTGCAGCAAAAAACGGCCGACGTTTAAAGTATCGCCGATAAATCGCTCGATATCGGGCGATAAATCGCTCGAAATATTGCCCGATATGAAATAACTTATTTATTGCACGACGGCGTGCAAATGTACATTGTTTTTTTACTGTTTTTGCATACATATTATAATATTTTTATTAAATAGATGATATCTATAACACTAAACTAACTTTTTATTATCAATATTTTATTATATATAGTGTTCGATATGAACGCCCGATGTGCACACGTAATCCCGATATCTCCCCTGATAAAAAAACTCATCTGATACGATCCCAATATCCGATATTTAGAACCTTGGATATATGAACCTCGCGTATGGCCTTCCAAGATGTGGATCTGGATCTCGAAATGAAATGCCACCTAGTTGTTTGGGACAATGGATTTACCATTGGAGTGGAAGGGATAACGAATTTACCATTGAAGGGGAACTTGAACTTAGTTTCCATGACGATTTGAACTTTTTACCTCTTGAATTGAACTCACTAAAACTATTCTCAAAATGGCATTTACTCCATAAATTGAAATTGCCTCATGTTAGATTCTTGATTTCTCCCAAGTCCTTGCATCCTCCATCTTCTAAGAAACTCTTGATAAGGTGGAACAACATTCTAGCCCACCTCCTCCATAACATGATGAGTATTTATCCATTATCAGAAGATTTAGAGATGAAACCCTCATTTAATTTAATTATCGACATAAGTCTCTTGGCGGCTGGAGCAAAGAAACCCTTATCTAATAAATAATTATTCGACTAACTCTCAAAATAATTTGCACCATTCATCTTGATCTACACGTTCAAAATAGGCATACAAATGCACCAAGGTTTGAAATATCTCCTAATAACAATATTTCTGCTTGACACTGACACTGATATTACCAATATGACCCATTATGATCGAGAGAATACTGCCGATATATTAAGGTGAAACAACTAGTAAACCATTGATACTGTGAATTCTGGTTCCTTATGGTTGATACTAATACTGACATCAATATTGAGATGTCAGACCATAAAATGAACTTATCAGAAGTTTCAAAACTTCTTTCCCATGAATTAAATGGTATCATTTTTCTCCGCGGCTAAAGTAATTTGTTCCTTGCATGTTATTGATTTAAGATTTTTTATTTGAAGCTTCTTGATCTCTCATTCTTAGATTTTAGATATGAAAATAAAATGACACTGGATATCATAGAGATCATTCAGAGGATGGCCCACCATCGAGTTCTCATAAGAAAATTTTGTTATATATATGTATTAGGGGTGGCAATGGGTAGGTAAGGGAAGGGCAAAGGTCTTACCCTTACCCTTACCTTGAATATCTAACCCTTTACTTTTACCCTAATGGGTAATTTATAAATCATATTTACCATATCTATAAGGTGACAGTAATTTTTTTTCTTTGCCCTATAAGGTAAACAGGTAAAATAGGGAAAACACTTTTAATGATTAAAAATTATTTTATTAGAAAAAGAGAAGATAATAGTCACGAAAAAGGAACTATCGTTGAAACAACTTTAGAAGTTTTTTCCCACTCATATGTTTATGTTATACAAGAGTATATAGATTGATAAGAAAGTACAATTTCTTCAAAATTTTGTATTAATTTGTGGCAAAATTATTGGCAAATATAAAAATATATGAAATAACTAATTACAATTTGTCTAACTACATATGCACATATTAATTAAGTAATCATTTACTATTCTCATACAAATAAAGATTGGAAAAGTGAGGGGGAATGATATATTATAAAGTAGATTGATAAGAATAATAAAATTAAAAATTTATTTTATAGGGTAAACGGGTAAAAGGGGAGGGTAAGAAATGTTTACCTTTCCCTACCCTTATAGATAAACGGGAAGAAAAGTCTTACCCTTACCCCACCCGTTTAAATAAATGGTTAAAAAGCCTTTACCTTGACCTTAAAAACATAGGGTAAACGGGTTTACCCTTACCCATTGTCACCCCTAATATTAATATGTATATACAATGTTGAAACAACTAGCTTCTTGGCTAAAAAAGTTAGCTTTGTACTGAAACCCTCCTTACATTTTACATAGCGTTCTAAAATAGCTAAGAAACAATGTAGTGGTTTGGTATTTTAAAATAGCGTACGTTATGAATGCTTTTATGCAACATACCATAGCTATGCTATGATATTTCAACTCTCTTATTACTTGACTTAAGTGGGTGGCAGGTGACTTACTTAAGATACCTAATCAATGAGTTAGGGATTTCTTCTCTCTTGAGTGATCGTCTTCTGTGGTGAGAGATTGCAATAAATATCCATCACTCATTAGTGAGCTCTAATTTTCTACGACGAATTCTAATCTTTTATCGAGATACCTCGATATTTGACAGCCAACCCTCTTTGGCATGGATTAACGTTGGTATGCCTCAATCGATAGTAGCGAGTTTCGGTTATAGAGCATCAATAACTACTTTCCTACTTCCACGCAACAACGAACATTGGTAAGACGTACATGACTTGTTTTGTTGCATTTTTTTGTGAGATGTTAGATGTTTTGTTGGGTTTTGGGCATCGTGGGTTAATATTAGTATTATAGATTGTTTTTTCTTATTTTTATATATGTGGCGTGGTTTTACTATTCTTTTTGTTAAAATTATGTGTGCTGGTGGTTTTAAATTTTTAAAAATATTTTTAGAATATTTCCCCTATTTATTATCTTTAATTAGGACTATTTGATTTACTTTTATATAAAAAATAAAAAAACAATGTAGTTTATGCTTCAGGCTTCAGTATTTACACTTTTAGCTATTAGGAGGTGGAGGTGGAGCTTACGCTTTACACTATTGCTATTTTCAACATTGGTACATACTTGAATGTGTATATACAAACACACATGTGAGTATGTGCACACACTGTCTTAGTTTAGAATTATCGAGAATCTGGATGTCGACACCTCAAATTTCACGGTACATAGGGTCTTCAAATTGAAGATCCATTATGTTAAATGTTATGTAAAGCCGATATGGTACCTACAAATAAAAAAGCAAGTGTATCCACATATTTCACTCATGCATTATGTGGGAACGAAATTGATGTTTACACACATGTATAAAATTTTAATTTGTTTTCAATTCACGTAAGGGTAAAACATGTGACAAGCATAATTTTCTTATTTCAAAATGCTGAGTTATGGTACATCATGGATGAACCAGGTGAATTTTCAGTTTGTAAGTTCAATTATGCGATTTGGATGGAGTCCAGGGATACTTTTGAAAGTAAAGCTCTCTCTCTCTCTCTCTCTCTCTCTCTCTCTCTCTCTCTCTCTCTCTCTCTCGATATCTATCTTATATATATGCACCTATATATGTAGATACAGCATAATAAATTGGGGAAATTTGTTTCTCTTACCGTGACTCCTACATATTCCCACTAACTAAATCCCTTCCAAAACTTCCATTCTAAAGAGAACCTTTTAGGCGCCTAGACCGTACTGGTAGAGGCTACATAAAGGTCATTCGGTCCAGGGATTTTCCCTAAAATCTGTGGCAAATAAGGGAGATAAGGCCAGTTTACCTTTGTAATTTGTATCCGCAAAATCCAAAAATGCCTCACTTTGTACATACTAGAAGTAAATGAAATTCTCGTCAAAGGCATGTGGCAGAAACGGTTAGGCACAGGCTGTGCACCTAATTTGTAGTAGGAGGCATATCCTCCGTATCATACAACTATGAATCCTAATCAAAATGAACTTGTAATCTAAATGATCAAGTTATATGTTCTGTATGACCATTTTTGTGCTACGTTGGAGGTCCTCTAAATGAATGGACAGATGGACAAAGTTTCTACAATTGATGATGTTTCTCACAACTCCTAAACATTGTTTTCTGCAATATACTCTTGTTAACTTTCCTAGAATTTAAACCGTAGACAACTGACTTATTGACTTAAAGACACCATTATCATTTCTCAAAAGTTATTACTCCAATGGGTTAAAGATCTATATGTCATCTCACCCAAATACTAGTTCCAAAATCTTCTCCGGTATTTCTATACAAGTCTTATTCTGTAAACGATATAAAACAGAGCTTCTTGGTGGTTTTCTATCACTGTAGCACATTCTGTTATCATACTGATTTTGCTATTCATGTCATTATGCATTATATTGAGTAACTCAGAAACAAAATTTAACTAAGTGTGCATTGTTTTAATTGTAGGTTCTCATGGAATGCTCTCTGCTTGCCAGTTCAAAACAACTTCTTTGGATTTTAGCAACGAAGCTGATATTTATGGCAGGAAGGAATTTAACAGCTAATTGTTGTAATATTGTTCGTTCTTGTAACTTTCATATCCGTTTTAACGCCATTTCTGACTGATTTAACAGCGAGTGATGTACATGTCAATCCCTTTGACTGAATGCAAAAGTTGTGGGAGAGTTCTGAACATTTATGAACTGCTCAAAAGCCCTTCATTCAATGTTATGCTTTTCAATTTATGTTTGCTGTTATTTCTTTATGTATGCATAGTAGAAGAGAGCAGAGACCTTTTTATTCCTATGATCCTTCTTAACAAACTGGTTCTTGCACATGTCAAAAATTACCAATTTGTTTGGATCAGCATCTAAATCTCTAGCTGACTGAAATAACAGGTGATATTCTCTACTGAAAGTTAACAGTTTTTGGGTGCCAACGAAATTGTAATGTTCCCGCCTATCCCTATAACTTGGTTATGTAATTTCTTGTTGCACTAGATTTTGCTGTAATTTTGCCGTTTTTCCTTTTAATTGTTGCTGAAAGTCTTGATATTGACCAATTTGAACAATTGCATTGTTGAGTACTGCAATACCTCAACATTAAGACTAGGTTTTGCAGTGACTGAACTAAACTAGTGCTGAAATTCCCTGAAGTTGTTGAAAATATTTTACTTTATTTGAATTTCAGCAACTAATGGAAAAATTCCTAAATTTATGAATCTCCTGTCAGAGTACTGAAACACATTCAAGGTCATTCAATCTCCTATAAATTTGTAATTATAACCAACACAGTACTGAAAGCTCTTAATTTTCTCTGGAAAATTGTACTTGTTGCCATAGTGATTGCTTGAAAGTACATACTTTTCTCCCTTTGTTTCTTATGCTCTAAAAATTTATGGAAAAAGAAGATAAAAATATCAATAAATCTACTTCATATTTTATCAAGGTTTAGGTGGCAATAATGCAGGAGATTTTACAGTTTCATGGTATAACTATTGTGAAGAACATTGGGGCAAAAAGAAAGTAGGCTTTAAATAAAGTTACTGCTCCAAATTTGTTGCAGTTGCATCTTCCTTTTTCTCTTCCCCAAAATATGTGGATCTAGAGCTGACTCACTGCCAAGGCACTTGCTTCTTCTCCAAGCAAAAGACCCAAACTCTATGATTTGCTTGTTTACTTTCATCCTGAAATTGATGATGATGTACTTTTTCTCCTTTCTTTATGAGTAATAATTATTCTCATTTCTCTTCAAAACAAGCAATCAAATGAGAAGGAACCTGACAAGTTGGAAAGTGGACTTGAATAAGATAGTAAGGCAGGGATTAGGTACAAGGCAGAACTTCATGAGTTTGCTCCTGTTGCATCTAGAGCCCCACTAGAGTTTATAATGTTATGTATATTTGCGTCGCACAGACGAGGACTTTGCTTGAAGAGATTGTATATGATGTGCGGATTCAAGAGTGTTGGTTCCGAGTTGCATTTAGCGTTGCTGTGTGAGATAGTGCGTGTTTGCCGGCTTTGAGACTTGTTAGAATAGATCTGCGCAGGAGGAGTTATTGGTAGGAGGTGTTAGTGTTGTATGATAGGAGTGTGTTGTAGCGAGGTTAGATGAGGTTGTAAGAGTGTCCTCTGCACCCTCTTTTTTTGTTTTCTTGTTATTTATTCTTTTAATAATATCTGGGGCTAAGGCACCATTTTTCTCAAAAAAAAGAACAAAATCCATCCAACTAAAAAGAGAGAGAAAAAGAAGAAAAAAAAAAACAGAGAGAAAAGGCCATCCAAATACAGACAATGTTGGCCCATTCTTCTGGTTTCTTTTGGTCAAGGAATTGAGTTCGATGAAAATGTATATAGAAAAAGGTGAGGTTTCTTGGAATAGGAGAAGGTATATTTGTGAATTGCGTGAAATGTTTGTATAGAGTGAAGGCATATTTTAGGAGAAGTTGGAGTTTTTGAACAGGGCAATAATTTCACTGAAAATCATCGAACGGCTTCCCTTCAAAATGATTAATGACCATAAATTAAAAGAAAAAAAATAGGACCAGGTTGTACATATAAGTATATATAAACATGAGAAAAGAGATGAATGTACCCTTAAAGTTAGATGTAGCCTCAATGGTGGGCAAGATGAGGAAGAAATTTAGAATATTTTGGAGTTGCAAACCAAAACCAAGAAGGTGCATATTTACACTAGAAGCACTTTATATGGAGATTGGATTAACATATAGTTTCTCTTATATAATTCTCTACAGTATTATTACTGATTCTTTTCTAGAATAATACTAATCCGAATAGTCCTGAATTCTGAGTTGTACTGGTTAGAGAGGAAATAAGAAAGGAGGACAATGTTATCATATATATTGTCACTTGTTTTCCTCCACATGCAACCAATAATTTAACAAATTAATAGTGATCGGTCAACCACTAATACTCTTTCTATTGTCGAGAGTGTTCAGAGCTCTTACGATATTTATCCATTCATCTCTTAACATATATAATTTCCATTTACCGCAAGCCAGTCAACTGCTAAAGAGAGGGGAAAAAACCCTCACCTACAACTTAGAATAGTAAGATTTTGACAATCTCATCCTTCTATTTTTGGATCTACAGAAACTGATATCACTGAGGACCAGACCAGCCAATGCACCAAATATGACCAATACTAAAAGAATGTAAACTTGTTGCTCATCTCATTGTTGTTTTGGTATTATTACCCTTAATATAACTGCCTGCCAATGCACCAAACATGACCAACGCTAAAAGAATGATTTTTTTTTTTTTTTTAGCAACATTTTCCTATCTGCAGTCCGATGATGGGCCCCTTCTCACCTTAAAGCCCCCATCCAACATGTTAGAGCTCTGTATAAGGCCCTTCTTTTTCTTTATCCAGAACCAAAGATTGGTCCCAAAGCCATGTGAGATTGGTCACAAGGGCACAACTTTTCACAAGTATAATCACTTTATCCCCATTTGGGTTTATAATATTTTTTCCCCTTGTAACACAAATGGTTACAAACTGGTCACTGTTGCTTCTTTTGTTTGTCATTGCTGGAAACAACATCACTTGAACAAAACTGAAGAATATAGCCATTGCTATGTTCTCCTCTCAAACCACCATAAAAAGTTAGAACTCAGTGTGCGCCAGTAGCCCTCATTCTCTCATTTCTGTTCGCTTGTTGCTCAATAGAGAGAGTTGGAAGAATGGCAAGAGGATTTGAAGCATCCCCATCTCTTTCACTCATCTCAGCTGCACTCATCCTGCTTCTTTTCACCTCAGGTTGCCGATTTCTTCTTCGCATTTCCCTTCTTTCTTCTTTGCATTAAATATAGCATCTAAGCTGAACTGGGTACTCATTGATTTGCATAAATGTTGCGTCTCATTTCACTAGAAGGCAACACTTCCATAGAAATTACTGAACTCTGTAATTTTCTTACCATATGAGTCTCAGCATCTCTTTTTCACTCATCTCAGCTGCACTCATCCTCTTCTTTTCACCGCAGGTTGCCAACTTCGCCTTTCACATTTCACTTCATTCTTGTTTGTATACTGAAATGTAACTTGCTTCCTTCAGAATGTGGCATTTCAGCTGAAATGGGTACTCATTGATTTTCATAAATGTTGCATCTCATTTCACTAGAGGCTAAGTATTCATAGAAATTACTGAAACTCTAATTTTTCTTACCATAAGTCTCAGCATCTCTTTCACTCATCTCAACTGCACTTATTCTGCTTCTCTTCACCTCAGGTTGCCGATTTCACCTTCGCATTTCACTTCTTTCTTCGTACACTGAAATGTAACCTGCTTCCTTCAGAATTGGCATTTAAGCTGAAATGCGTAGTCATTAATTTGCATTATTTTGCATTCATTTCACTAGAAGGCAAGCCTTTTCATAGAAATTACTGAACTCTAAATTTTCCTCATCATACGAGTCTGAACACTGCATAAGCCTAAATTTGTGCATGTACTCTGATATGATCACTCTTCTTCACATGCTCACAAACATCTACAGAATTTGCATTCTAGATATCTCAGTTCTATCTTTTGTCATTTCAGTCACTAATCTCTATTTTTCTTTGACAGGGTGGGCTCTAACATCAGCTCAGGCGCAGGTATTAAAAGAAACGGAAAAAAAAAATATTAACCCCACATTATCTAGATAACAAACTTTTTCTCATGTTGTTGCAGAAAACTTGGTGTGTTGCAAAGCCTTCGACAGAAGAAGCAACTCTTCTTGGCAACATCAACTATGCCTGCTCTCAGGTGGACTGCAGTGTGTTGCAGAAGGGCTGTCCTTGCTTCTACCCTGATACCCTCATCTCCCACGCTTCGATCGCGATGAACCTCTACTACCAGGCTAAAGGAAGGAACTATTGGAACTGCAACTTCAAGAACTCTGCTCTCATTGTCACAACCAATCCAAGTAACATTCCTCAAAAAGATTCCAGTTAAATGTTTTGGTTCCCTATTGTGCGAAAATTTATGCAATGTTGATCCTGTTTGCAGGTTTTGGTGGCTGTTATTATGCCTGATATGCTCACTGTTAATGTAGCAGCATTATTTCAGCTCATTAGTTCGCGGTTTGTTTGCAGTGTGATCCGATTTGGTGGTGTGATACTGAGATTTAGTGTCAATTTCAGATGTCATGATATCAGAGAGTTATACACATTTGATCAGTAAATTCAGATTGTTGGTTCTATTTCTCTTTCTGCTATGTTTTGCTCACTTCAGAATTTTCCAAGAACAGATTGAAAAGATGGCACTGTAGGTGATATATGAAATGATTTTAGTATGAGAATGCCTTGAAATCATCATATTTTGCTGGAATTTGGTTGGCCATTATAAAATCTCTAGAATCTCTAGGGCATTGTAGCTGGCCCATAAAGTTACATTGGGAAGTTATTACAGTCTATGATGGCTCTACTCAATGTAACCATTTAATATTTTCCATTTGAGGGATATATGATCAGAGAGAAGAGCAAGAGGTGTTTCACACACACACACACACACACACACACACCCTACCTGAATCCAAGTCTAGTTAACAAACCCAATTAGGCATGACTAATAAATTAGCGGACATACCCTCAAAAAAATAAATGCAGTTGAAGAGCGATTTAACACAACTACATTGAAGAAATTGTGTCTCTCTTATCATATTCCTGTTCAATAATGGCAAGCAATAAACCTTTGCAAGGAAACACCTGAAGATGCAAATTTTCATACATTATGTCATTCAGAATATTGAATACTGTTGTGCGCGACAGACAACACCCTTAGAGGATCCAATAGATCTCAATCACCAAAACAATGAAATCACAACTAGAAGAAGCACAATCGCAAACCACCAAGATCTAACGAGGTTCGGCCAACGTGCCTACGTCCTCGGGGCAATCAAGGGGAGATTTTTATTTGGGAAGATGATTACAATGGATCTTAGCCTCTCTCAATACAAGAGAACCCTAAGCCTCCTAATTTCGCAGGTTTTTCTACAAGATTACCTCCAAGATTACCTACTTAGAAAACCCTAGCAGCCCTTAAATACAACAGGTTTCCGAACTGCAGATTTCAGCCCAAACCCGACTGTCGGTCGACCGAACCGGTCGACCGACCCTTCTACCGGTCGACCGGTCCGGTCGACCGATTCCAACAGAGAGTTGGGCCTTGTCAGTCAGGCTCCTGCGGTCGACCGGTCCGGTCGACCGCCTAGACCTGTGCACGTTGTGCACGTCCGGTCGACCGGCCCGGTCGACCGGAGAACCTGTTTTGCTGCTGCTGCTGTTTTCTGCTGCTGTTTCTTCCGTCGTCTCTTGTCGCCGACTTTCTCGACAATCCCTTGACGGTCTGGGTCATCTTCCTCAGTACAAATCTCCCTCTTTCCAACAATTCTCCACCTCGGCGAAGATTCCAAAATCTGAGCCGACATCCAACGAACCCCAGTCTATCACCTGGCGAAATCGACACACGATCTCGGCGAAATCGACACACGATCTCGGCTTGCGCGCACCGGTCGAAATCGACACACGATCTCAGCGAAATCGACACACGATCTCGGCTTGGAATCTTTGGCTCATCTATTCCTGAAAACATCACACATGCCTTCCCTGCACTTCACCTTAGGAGAATTTCCATACCTGCCGACCACCATACTGTGGCTTCTACTCCGCAACTTCATGACCTCATGAAGACTTCCTTATGAGCCAACACTGACTCTCCACTGACTAGCTCTATCTAGTCTACCTGTCTTCCACTGACGGTCCAACCAAGTCTGCGTAGAGCCAACCAAACATCATCGGCTTCAACTGGATGCACACCCTTCCTTATGCAAGCTCAACATCTCCTCTCCGGAAGATAAAACTGTTCTTCGAGATCACAACCACTTCACCTCTACGTGAAGACCAACTGGCCACACCACTTCACCGCTACATGAAGTCTCTTCACCTTTACATGAAGTCTCTCCAACTCTACGTGAAGCTCCATTGACCACACTTCTTCACCTCTATGTGAAGCTCCAAACAACTTCTCGAGAATCCATACATAGCTTCATAAGAGTTGCATCACCAATGGCTGCGCCTTTACGGCTGCCTACGTACCTTTGCCCAAAAGGATCAAGCCAACCGTAGTTCATTTAAATGAGCTTCATCAAGCTCGAATAATAGTACCTATATCTGCAGCAGTGAACCTGTCAGACTGAGTCATATGAATCTTCCCCTGACCATCATGGAGAGCAACGGCCTTCAACTTCAGCTTGTCGCGTCCACAAGCTTGAGATTCATGCTTCCTTTCCCACATATGTGGTTTCTCCCTGGTTCCAATGGCTGCACACAACTCGACATCCTCAACAATGTCGTCAACCTGTTCAGCATCTCCCTTGGTATCTTGAACTCCTCCCGGTGTCACCTCCGATGAAGTCTCTTCTGATGCCGAACTACCTGAAGATGATGGAGTAGCATCAACCTCCACCCGCTGCGATCCTCCCTTGGTCTTCGTCCTCTCCACCTGCTGAGAGACGATGGACTTCAACCCTGAAGTCTCTCCAAAAGTGACATTTCTGCTCATCACGATCTTCTTGTCTTCGGGGTCCCACAACCTGTAGCTGTTTCCCTTGACACCCAAATAGACAAACCTCTTTGCTTGCGGATTCACCTTGCCACTCTTGGCACTGAAGTAAGCCGAACTTCCAAATTCCCGCAGCAAACCATGATATTGAGCTGTTTTCCCAGACCAATGTTCCAATGGAGCTTTACCTCCTATCGCAGTCGTTTGATTCTTGAGATGGCTAGCATACTCAATCGCCTCAGTCCAAAGCGACTTGTCCAATCCTGCATTGGACAATAACTTCCGAACCTCCTCCAGTAAGGAACGGACCTTTTCCTTAGCCAACTCATCTGTACCTGTTGAGAAGTGTGTAGCAATTCCTGTGTTCTGGCCAAACTGTAGGAATCGGTCAATGTCTTTTCCAACATTGCCAATATGAAGCTCCCTTATCCTCCTACCCATCTGCCTCTCCATTCTTCCGCTCCACTTCCTCAACACATCTAGGGCTTCACCCCTTTGTCTCATCGGATATATCCAAACCTGCCTAGATGAACAATCAATTACCGAGACAAAGTACCTGTGACTCCAAGCGATGCCGTCTTAGCAGGTCCCCATACACTCACGTGAACACGATCAAGAAGACCTTCATTGTGGTGAGAACTGGTGCTGAAACTCACCTTCTTCTTGTCCAGAACCCTGTGTCCACCTTCTGACTTGCAGGTAGCAGCACCTTCTGATTCCATCTTTGCAGGAGCTCGCAAAGATTCTTCTTCTTGTCCGGCTTTTTCCTGCCAAATCCCCAGGCCAACCTCATCTGTACCCGAAGTCTCCACCTGATCTGTAATCGTACTACCCTTCAAGTAGTATAGTTTTCCTCGGCGGACGCCCTTCATCACAACCATCGAGCCCTTGATCATCCTGAGATCGCCATCTCGAACCGATATCATCATGCCCGATGCTTCCAAAGTTCCCAAAGAGATTAAATTTCTCTTCATCTGAGGTACATACCTCACACCTGTCAACTCCCAAACCATCCCATCAACATTCTGATTGGGATTGTACCAACACCCTCCATGCTACATGAGTGATCATCACCCATCACCACCGAGCAACCTTCCAGCTTCTCAAAACTGGTGAACCAGCTCCTGTTTGGACATGCATGGTATGTTGTTCCTGAATCCAGAATCCACTCATCTTTGCATGAGTTACTAACACTGGGAGAACTGACTGAAAAAGAGAATCCCGACGAGTCCGAATCTGCTCCATCTGTCTGTGAACTACTCCTCTGAGTCTTCGTCACCTTCGATAGATTTGCTTCAGCATTCGACTCCTTCTTCTTCCCCTTGAACTTTGGGCAATCTACCTTCCAGTGCCCAATTTCTCTACAGAAAATGCACTGATTTCTTTTGAGGTCTTTGAATCCCTGCCTGGATCTCGATCTTCCACCCATCTCTCTACCCTTCCTTGATGAATTTCTGCCTCTCACCTCCAATGCCTCCGCCACTGAGCTTGACTGACCAGAATGTCTCTCATTCTTCCTTGTCTCATAGCTCATCAATGCAGACGACACCTCATCATAGACTAAAGTTTGTCTACCATTGATAAACGTCATGGTGAATGTCTCATACTCCTCCGATGGGAGCGAGTTCAGGAGAATGACAGCCTTGTCTTCCTCTTCTACCTTGACATCCACGTTCATCAGATCTGTGAGAAGCTTCGTATACCGGTTTATGTGTTCATTCACTGTGCTCCCCCTCTGCATCCTGAACAAATACAGCTTACTCTTAAGCTGCAGCCGTGATTCCACACTCTTGGTCAGGTACTTCTTTTCTAAGGTACTCCACAGTTTCTTTGCCGACGTCTCATGTTGTGCAAGATATTTGTGAGTCTTGCGACAAGCATGAACGTATCAAGCCACATGCCGATCTGTTCATCTTTGCCCACTCTTCCTCGGTGGTTGTGTTCTTCTTCCTCTCCAATAGGAGCGTGTCCTCGAGGTTCTGTGCATTCAATGCATCCATAACCTCACACCTCCACATCCCGAAATTGTTAGTTCCATTGAACTTAACAACTTCAATCCTGGAGTTATTCATTGTTTTAACAGACTTAGATTCCTCTGCCATTGAGATCCTTTCCTTGACCCTCTAACTATGCGGAAGATCAAATACTTGCAAAATAGATCTATTTCTGAGATAAAAAAGTGATTTTTACCTCTACCTTGAAACCCTAGCTTGAGTTTCTCACCAGATCTATTCCACCCCTGATTCAACGAGCCCTCCCTGCGTCCACCTGAGATCGACACACAATCTCCTTGAACACCAATGCCTCTGACCTGAGATCGACACACGATCTCCACCTGATCAGATCTGGAGCCCTTCGAATCTTCAGAATATCCCAAGCGTAACCTGGACGCTCTGATACCACTTGTTGTGCGCGACAGACAACAACCCTTAGAGGATCCAATAGATCTCAATCACCAAAACAATGAAATCACAACTAGAAGAAGCACAATCGCAAACCACCAAGATCTAACGAGGTTCGGCCAACGTGCCTACGTCCTCGGGGCAATCAAAGGGGAGATTTTTATTTGGAAAGATGATTACAATGGATCTTAGCCTCTCTCAATACAAGAGAACCCTAAGCCTCCTAATTTCGCAGGTTTTTCTACAAGATTACCTCCAAGATTACCTACTTAGAAAACCCTAGCAGCCCTTAAATACAACAGGTTTCCGAACTGCAGATTTCAGCCCAAACCCGACTGTCGGTCGACCGAACCGATCGACCGACCCTTCTACCGGTCGACCGGTCCGGTCGACCGATTCCAACAGAGAGTTGGGCCTTGTCAGTCAGGCTCCTGCGGTCGACCGGTCCGGTCGACCGCCTAGACCTGTGCACGTTGTGCACGTCCGGTCGACCGGCCCGGTCGACCGGAGAACCTGTTTTGCTGCTGCTGCTTGTTTTCTGCTGCTGTTTCTTCCGTCGTCTCTTGTCGCCGACTTCCTCGACAATCCCTTGACGGTCTGGGTCATCTTCCTCAGTACAAATCTCCCTCTTTCCAACAAATACAACAATCAACGAACTTGAATCATAAATATTTGACTAGTCTTGATAACTGAGAGGCCACAAGTATTTCAAGATATTAAACAGAGGTTTTATTTAACTCAACAGGAAAGTCAAGGACATGTATACATTGTATAGGATACATCACACGACCAACATCAGAGTAATAAGCACATACATTATACAGTCACTGAAAAAAAAAACCGATCAGAAGAATGCCTTGATAAGAACAAAAGTTCTAGTGGCCAATCTTTCTCAGTCATGAGGAGAAGAGAAGTACTAGAACCAACAGGGATGATGCCGTACGGATTAACAGTAGAATGGTTTCCGTAGCAGTGCTTCTTTATGTGATCTATGTGGTGTTGGAATTATGAATCAAAATTAATGTGATTCATGGCATTAGTGGAGAAGTTAAAAAATCATCATAAATTGTGGAATTGGAAGAGTCATTATCACTAGAGAAATGAAAGAGTCATCGTGAATTGGAGAAGTTAAAGTGTGATATAAGTATTGCTTTATTGTCATTTGTTTATGACATTAAAGTAAATGGTTAGTATTCTTATAAATTTTTTCTTTGAAGCCTATAAAGACTAGCATACCTCTTTGTTTTTTCAAGCAAATAAGCAAGCAAGGAAGAAAAGTTGAATTAGATTCATTTTCCATTTAAAATTTTAGGTTATAGTATCTTAGTCCATAGTCTTGTATACAATAATTGGTATCAGAGTCATTTCAATTTTTTCTTCCATTTTCTCTTTTCCTTATGGCCTCCACCAATAACCGTGTCAATCCTCAAGTATCCAAATTATCAAACGATAATTATGAGAGTTGGTCAATTCAAATGAAAGCTTTATTTAGTTCTCAAGAGTTGTGGGAGCTGATCATTGATGGGTTCAAGAAACCCACACTGGCAGTAGAAGCCGCCTACACTGTTGAAGAGAAGAAGACTCTTAGAGAACAAAGAAAGAAGGATAGCAAGGCTCATTTTCTATTTTATCAAGAGTTGGACGAGTCTACCTTCGAGAGAGTTACCGAAGCAACGACGAGAAAGGAAGCATGAAAAATTCTTACTACCATTTACAAAGGAGTCGAACGGGTGAAGCGAATTCGCTTCCAAACTTTGAGCGATCTTGAAGCTACTCAAATGATAGATGAAGAAAAAAATCTCTGATTATTATTCACGATTACTGCTTATTGTGAATAAAATGAAAAAAAATGTAGAAAAGATAGAGAAATTGCTCCGATCCCTCACATCCCTCACATCAAAGTTCTTGGTTGGAAAATTGCTAAGATGGAGAAATTGCTCCGATCTTAGTGAGCAATTTCTCCATCTTAGCAATTGAGGAGAAATTGCTCCATATATACCTTTAAGATAAAGAAATTGCTCTGATCTCTCACATCAAAGATCGAGCAAGTAGTGACGATAATTGGAGAGTCAAAAAAATTTGGAGGAGATCTCAATGGAGGAGCTTTTGGGATATCTCCAAGTACATGAATACCACATGAAAAAGAAGACTAGTTTCATAGTGTTGAACAAGCATTAGAGTCAAAATTGTCTCTAAATGATCAAGACTCGCGTAGTAGTGGTCATAGTCGTGGTAGAGGTAGAGGACGTGGTCCCCAAAATAAACCACTCAAAATCAAGTGGAGGTCCAAAGCTTCAGAGGTCGAGGACGAAACAATCGGGAAAGATTTACCTCTGGACGTGAAAATAATAAGAACTCCAATGCTACAACTGTCAAAAATCTGGACACTATGCTCGGATTGCTGGCACAGAACTGAAGATCTTACCAATCTCACCGAAGCAACAAATGATGTAGGTAATAACTCTACTCTTCTTCTTACTCATGATGATTTAAGTGTTCATAATGATATTTGGTACCTTGACTCGGGTGCTAGCAACCACATGTACGAAAAGAAAGAACTTTTCATGGAACTCGCAGAAGGAGTTCATGAAAGTGTGAGCTTGAAAGATTCTTCAAAACTCCCTATTGAAGGCAAAAGAAAGATCAAAATGTACCAAAAGATTGGTAACCCCAAGTATATTTACGATGTTTATTACATTCCTAACATGAATAGTAATATTCTCAGTATCAGTCAATTACTCGAAAAAGGATATAAAGTATATATGGAGAACAACTATTTTTGGTTGAAAAATGCAAAAGGAGGTATGGAGAACAACCATTTTTGGTTGAAAAATACAAAATGAGGTCTCATAACTTGTGTTAAGATGACAAGAAACCGCATGTTTTTCTTGCATCTAAACACGAAAGTTGAGAAGTGTTTTCAAAGACTCATGAAGAATGAGTCATGGAGGTGACATCTTGGCTTTGGTCATCTAAACTTCAGTGGTCTGAAGCTACTATCTACAACCGACATGGTACGAGGTTTACCTACAATCGATCTACTGAGTTATACTTGTGAAGTTTGCATAATTGGCAAGTAAGCATGACTTCCTTTTCCCAGTGGAAAGTCGTGAAGAGCTTAGGCACCATTATAACTTATTCACACTGACATCTGCGGACCACAAGATCTCATCTCTTTAGAAGGTAATAGATATTTTATTATCTTCATTAATGATTTCAATAGAAAATTGTGGGTGTATATTCTTAAAGAAAAATCTGATATCTTTACTACATTCAAGAAGTTTAAAGCCCTTGTTGAAGCAGAGAGTGGCCACAAGCTAATAACTCTCCGATCTGATCGAGGTGGTGAGTACACCTCAAATTTGTTTCAAGAATATTGCAGAGAGTAAGGCATAAAGAGATAATTTACTACTACCTATACACCACAGCAAAATGGCATCACAGAAATAAAGAAACGCATCATTCTTGACATGATAAGAACCATGCTCAAAGAAAAGCGGCTACCGAAGCAGTTCTGGGCGGAAGTTGTGGCGTGTTCAACTTACTTGCTCAATAGGTGCCTGATGAAGCAAGTGAAGGGCAAGACTCCTTAAGAGGCATGGAGTGGTTACACGTGCCGCACACCTCCGAATTTTTGGGTGTGTTGCATATGCTCAAATACCTGAAGTCAAAAGGAAGAAACTTGACAATCATGGTGAAAAATACATTTCCATTGGAGATAGCGAGGAGGCGAAGGCATACAAGCTCTACAATTTACTAACTAAGAAACTAGTGGTTAGTAGAGACGTTGTCTTCAATGAAGTTGAAGCATGTAACTAGAGCAATGAAGAGACTGTCAAAGAGCAACCCGTGGTTGTTGACACTCCAAAAAGACAAGATCTCGGATAACCCTTAGATTGGCTGAGCAATGTCTAACCGGTTGACACTTCCAAAAGACAGGTTGTAAACAAGTGAGCAGATAGTCAAAAGGTGGTTAAAACTGAATCAAAAGATTGGGTAAGGAATAGTTTTGCATGAGGTTTTGAGCTAGCTCCGCACTAGAGCTAGCTCCGCTTTTCAACTCCGCAGTGGGATAGCTTCGCCTGAGCCCTTCACAGCTCCGCAGAGAGCTAACTGATAGTTTCGCCTGAAACTTTGGGATAGCATCGCCTGAAGCTTTATCTAGCTTCGCCTGAAGCATAGAGCACCTCTGCTGAGAGCTAACTTATAGTTTTGCCTGAAGTTTTATCTAGTTTCGTTTGAAGCTTTTAATAGCTCAGCTGAGAGTTAATTTATACCTTCACCTGAAACTTTATCTAGCTTCGCCTGAAGCTTTTAATAGCTCCACTGAGAGCTCAATCTTAACTTCGCCTTGATCCAATCACTCCTCAATCAGTTGGAAAGAATCAAAGCAAATCTCTGGGTTAGTGGAGAGAATCAAGAGATTGTTGCAACAAATCCTAAGCCAGCTGGCTAAGTGACTCAGCGCAGGATCTCTAACTTTGCTTTAGCTGTAATTAGCGTCGCCGCGAAGCTCTACTGGCCTAGGAGTGAAGCTAGATTAGATTGACCAAATCAATCTGCTAATTTTTAGGAGGGGTTGTTACATCCCATAATGCCTATACATAGCTTATTGCTAGGCATGCTAAGGGCTGGATTTTTCCCATGAAAAGCTAGAGGTTAAAGATTCTCGTTGATCTTTTCAGAAAGATTATTCTCTAAGCTTTCAAGCTCTTTTGGAGAACCTTGTTTCTCTTTCAGGGTGCTAATGCCCTCATGATCTTCCTTCCTCAAAGAATTTTGGAACCAGGCGAGAAGGAATCCTTAGGAAAAAGGCTTGAAAACTCAATCACTCGCATCATCAACGGAACAAAGTAGTCGCGTGCTGACCAAACTTTCACCGGCGTACTTCCCTAGAAACTCTGAGAGAAAAGAGCTCTTGTAATTTTTTATTTTTTAATCAATTACTTGTAATTCTCTTCAATTTTTGCAAAGTTTTTCCACGTCTCAATTCCATGGAAAATAGTGGTGGATGAACCTAATGAGCTCCCACAGGAGGTTACACCACCATCTCATCAACATGCTACACCATTTCCTGCAAGAGATTCTCCATCTTCTGGGGAAGGTAGTAGCAGTGAATCTGTCATGCAATGAGGTCTCATCAAAATAAGAAGCCTTAGGGAGATCTATGAGCAGATAGAAGAAGATGGAGAGACTAATCTCTTTTGCTTATATGTTGATCATGAGCCTCTCACTTTTCAAGAGGCTGAGGAAGAAGATTGTTGGCGATCGGCAATGAAGGAGAAAATTCATGTCATCCAGAAGAACGATACATGAGAGTTGACAATACTTTCATAAAATCACAAGGCAATAGGTGTCAAATGGATGTACAAGATCAAATGCACAGCAGATGGTGAAGTTGAACGGTACAAGGTGAGACTTGTAGCGAAAGGCTACAAACAAAAGTACGACATCGACTATGAAGAAATCTTTGCACCAGTGCTCGACTGGACACGGTGAGACATTTAATTTCACTTGTAACTCATCACAGGTGGAAGATATATCATTTAGATATCAAGTCAGCTTCTCTCAATGATATTCTTGAAGAAGAGGCGTATGTATAGCAACCAGAAGGTTTTTTGGTAAAAAGATAAGAAGACAAAGTATATCGCCTGAAGAAAACCTTGTACGGCTTAAAGCAGGCACCATGGGCGTGGAATACCCGAATTGATGGTTTTCTTCATCAAAATGGCTTCACCAAATGTCCTATGAGCATGCCATCTACAAGAAGAGGAACAATCAATGTGAATTTCTAATAATTTGTCTTTATGTTGATGATCTGTTGTGCACAAGAAGTAGCACTGAAATGCTTGCTGAATTTAAGGCAGCGATGTTCAATGAATTTGAGATGACGGATAATGGATTGATGTCTAATTTTCTTGGCATCGAAGTGAAGCAGCAACAAGATAAGATATTTATATCTCAAAAGAAGTACATGAAGGAGGTTTTGAAGAAATTCAAGATGAGTAACTGCAACCTGGTGATACCCCAATAGTCATAGGAATGAAGCTATCAAGAGAAGAAAATGGAGATTTTGTAGACTCGACTCTCTTCAAAATTCTAGTTGGCAGCCTGAGGTACTTGACAAGCACAAGGCTTGATATCGTTTATGGAGTCGAACTAGTGAGTCGCTATATGGAGACACCGAAGGAGTCTCATTGGCTAGCTGCGAAGAGGATTTTAAGGTATATTAAAGGCATACTCAATCTTGATCTATTTTACTTATGGTGAAACTTTAAAATTAGTAGGCTATTCAGATAGCGAGCGGAGAGGTGACCAAGATGATAAGAAAAACACTACTGATTACGTCTTCTATCTTGGGTCAACTACATTTTCATGAATCTCAAAGAAGTAATGAGTTGTGGACTCATCTTCATGTGAAGCGGAGTATGTGTCAGGTTCATCTACTGTATGTGAAGCTATTTGGTTGCGAAATATTTTAAAGAAATTGGATCATCCATAAGAAGAATCAACCGTAATATTTGTGGACAAAAATCAGCTATCCAACTTGCAAAAAACTCAGTGCATCATGGAAGAAGCAAGCATATTGATACTCGGTTCCACTTTCCTCGAGATCATGCAAAAGAGAAGACTATAGAGCTACAATATTGCCACACTACTGAGCAAGTTGCAAATATATTCACTAAGTCATTATCAAGCAAAATTTTCATGAGATTAAGAGACATGCTTGGTATAAAGACATTTTGATTTGAGGGGGCATGTTGGAATTATAAATCAAAATGAATGTGATTCATGACATTAGTGGAAAAGTTGAAAAGTCATCATAAATTATGGAATTGGAAGAGTCATCATCATTAGAGAAATGAAAGAGTCACCATGAATTGGAGAAGTTAATAAGTCATATATACATTGCTTTATTGTCATTCATTTATGACATTAAAGTAGATGGTTGGTATTCTTTTAAGTTTTTTCTTTGAAGCGTACAAAAGTATAGTGTACCTCTTTATTTTTTTCAAGCAAGCAAGCAAAGAAAAAAAGTTGAACTAGATCCATTCTCAATTTAAAATTTTAGATTATAGTATATTAGTCCGTAGACTTGTATACAACATGTAGACCGCGTTGCTCATGCCTTGAATCTTGTATGCGTCTTTGGTGTAATTGAACAGATTTGGATATTAACGCAAGAGCTTCTTGTTGCACTTGAAATGAACAGCATAGACCTGCAATGCCATAACGTTTAGCTCACTAGTCTACGAAGAACAAGACAATCATTTATATTATGTGCATATTTGAAAGTTGATATAGTGAATTGTGCACAACAACCTTGAAAAAAAAATTGATATGATGAAGATCAGATAACTGGAATTTGAGAGTGAAGTTTCAGCACAAGGAAGCATAACCGAGAAAATGGAGCAGGTTTCTAGTGACGAAGATCAGATAGGAGAAGGATGGAAAGCTCAGGTGGGGAATAGTCTGTCGTTGTGTTCTTGCTGAATCAACCAGTAAGTACCTTAGGACACGAAACCTAACTGTTGAGTAAGAGCGTGGGATATGCTGTTTCCACCAGAAAAATCAAATCTCAACAGATGAGCTTGGAGTTAGACATTGGGAAAGGCTGAGATGAGTAAAAAGAAGTTTGATGGAGGACCAAACTTTTAAGGAATAAGAGCAGTGAGTCAAAACATGACCTGCCATCTCTTGATCAGTGCCACAGAGGAGACGATTTTGGCGGAGAGGCCAATTACACTTGATCAAGTTGTTCGTAGTGAAAAGCCTACTAAGGCAAGAATCATAGTAAGATTTTAACTTTATTAGAGTATATGGGTATATTTGTAATATCATTATTATTTCAACTATATAATAAGGAGGGCGTATATTGCCACCCACAAAAGTGATAAAGCCACCTACCAATTTGCTAAAGGCACCCCCAAAATTTCAAAAATACCCTTCTTCTCCTTCTCTTTCCTCTCTCCCCCTCTGTGTGAACCGCCTGCGAACTCCCGGCTGCACTCAGCCCCACCTCCCTCCCCTCGCCGCAGTCCCCCTCCCCGACGACCTCCCCCTCCTCCCCCTGCCGACCTCCCCCTCCCATATCCCCCCTCCACGACGACCCCAGTGACCCCCCCTCCCCGACGACCCCCAACCTCCCTTCCTTCCCTCTCCCCCTCCCGATCCCCCCCAACTCGATCTCTTCCTCCCATTCCACCCCCTACCCCGATCTTTGTTTGGCCACGTCTAGCTGAACAAAGATCTCTCTGTTTGGCCGTAGTCCAGCTGAATAGAGATTGGGGGTGGAAGGGGGATCGGGGGGAAGGCGGGCGAGGAGGGAGGGGAGAGGAAGGAGAAAGGAGGAGGCCGGGAGGTGGGGGCGGGGAGGCAGGCAGCGGGGAGGCGAGAAGGGGTTGAGGGGGAGAGGCACCCACCAAATGGGGGAGGGCGAGAGGATGGAGGGGGCGGGGGAGGAATGGGGAGAGCAGGGAAGGAGGGGGAATGCCGGCGGGACTCGTCGTCGTTCACTGAGAAAGAAGAAGGAGAAGAAGAAGAAGGAAAAAGAGGGAAGGGAATTTTAGACTTTTTCACGAGGTAGCTGTGTCCAAAAAAAATAATGGCACGCTTGTAATTTTTTGGCATGTGCCTTTATCATTTCTTGGGGTGGCAAATTTTGTTCTCTATAATAAGAGTGGTGGTACCATGCTAGGTTAAGTCATCTATTATCTCTCAGGCTAGACATGATATAAAAGCACAATTTTCTTCTCTACAAACAGTTGCCACCATCTAAAAAGGAAAAAACAAGGTTAGCCACCAGCATCCCTCACAATCTTCTTCTTCCTCATCTCCAAAACCCTGACTGCCATCTTCCACAATCCAACAAAATTGTAGCTGTCGCCTTCTTCAACATCCAAAACCCTAATCGACCATCTTTGCAGATCAAATTGCACCATGCAAATCATGTAATCATGCCCTATTGTGCCCCCAGAACTCTCTGTCGAGCCATGTTATGCATCCAGATCAAGTGCACCCAATTATTTCTCTACCAAGTGTTGTTTTGCCTCAAGATCTCTCTCCCGATCACTGCTACACCCTAAATCCACTTTGTGATGACTCCAGATGCTCCAAATCAACTCGCCACCTTCTTCTATGCCTTCAAGAGACATGTCACTCTTTTCCATGCCTTTTACAGGCCCTACTGCCCATGTTTATATCCTCGACAGGCCCTACTATCCTTGCTGACCTCTCCTCTACTGTCATCCACCTCCGACGGCCCTACTCTGTGCCCTCATTTGCCCTCGCGACACCTTCTCCTACCCCTGTTTTCCCTTGCGACAACTTTTCTGCCTTCGACTTCCATCATGTTCTCTTCCCTTGCTATCATAGGCTATCTACAATTCTTCCTCTGCAGTTGCTAGCCTTCTGTGACTCCTCTGAAGTCTTCGGCAGTACTTGGTGTCTATTCCTCTCCTAGTTGCAGTCTTCTTATTCTCTGGATCTCTCTATTGGACACTGCAGAGCATAATTTCATCTCTGGGTATCTGTTTCTGCTATAATTGTGCTATGATTTGCTGCTACTATCCTTATCTGGCCTCGTAATGCCCTCTTATGCTGTTGATGTTATTGTTTATCTCTTATATTATTGTTGATGTTGTACTTCACTTGTTTTGGGATCTTTATTGGTCGCCTGGTGCTAATTATCTGATCTATGCTCTTTGTTATGCCTACTGATGCTTCAAGTGCATCCACTTCTCTACTACTGCTCTATCTGATTTGTTGAATATTGTCATCTAATTTAGTGATGTTGATTCCTCTTCTATCTGTGGAAGCTTCTACTACTTGCTACTAATAAACACTTCTTTATTGGCATCATCTATGTTATCTCTCTCTTCTACTGAGTTTGAGTATCCATCAAAATCTTTGTTAATGGGTTTGAGAATTTCTCAAAACCTTCTCATTTTTGAGATCTCTCAAAAACCTCCTATTTTTCGAGTTTGTTTCGGTTTGCAACTTTGGTATCAACATCATTGATTTTGCAGATTAGCATCAACGTTAGAATTTTTACTTTTTTCTTTCGTTTAGAAAAACATTGTTTAGGAGATGTTTTTACTAGTATTTATAACAAGTTAGACATGATTGATATTTATGCTCTAGTTTGAATGGGAGTATTAGAGTATAAGAGTATATTTATAATATCATTGTTATTTTAACTATACAATAAGAGTGACTTAACCAAACTAGGTTAAGCCATCTATTTTCTCTCAAACTTGACAAACTTTAATGGAGAAGAGGCAGGAGCACTCCATATGTGTTGGAGATGCTTGACAAACCTTTTTAGCCTGTTGCTAGACGACTGACGTTAAGATGATGAGGAGGACCTTAGACATAACGAGCGTGGGTTGTCCCAACCACCTGCTAGGATGTATCGACGGCGTCGAGGAGCTGAAGATGAGGCCGGACCATCCCAACAACATACGCAACCAAATTATCAGACTGCCCCTGCACATGGGCAAGGATAAGGACAAGGGCATGATAACTTTCATGTGCATTAGCCAGTTTGAATTAAGATATTATATGGCTTGTATTATTGAAATATGAGTTTGATGTTAGCTGAAATTTGTGATTTTGATGTGAGTTATGATATGAGTTTTATATGACTTGTATTATTGATATACGAGTTTAATATGAGTTAAAATTGGAGATTTTGAATTGATATGAGCTTTGATATGCATTATTTTTTTGTAAAACAGGCAATGAGACAGTTTTTTTAACCCAAGTATCTTTGGTCTGAGGTTGGCAACCCCGGACAAAGACATTTAAATTTTTTTAGATGTTTTTCTTTGTCCGGGTTTTACAACCCCGCACAAAAAAGTTTAGCTTTATTTAGCAAGTTTCTTTGTCGGGAGTTGGTTCTCCGGGGTTGGCAACCCCGGACAAAGGGGAAAAAAACTAAAATAAAAGTTAATTTCTTTGTCTGGGGAACCCCGGACAAAGGAAAAAACCTAAAAGAAATGAAAATTCTTTTTAAATAAACTAAAAAATATATATACTTTGTCTGGAGTTACTAACCACGAACAAAAAAAATGCAACTGCCGTCAGTGGAGATCGCCACGCTGGCGGGGCGAAACAACCCTCCGCGCACATGGCGCTGACGTGACATGTCAGAGGTCGGTTTTTGAAAATATTTTTAGAAGAGGTTGGTTTTTAAAATTATTTTAAATTTTGTATTTAGTCAAAAAATTGCCCATTTACAGATAAAATGGACAAAAAGGAACCCTCACAAATAAATGAGTAATGGGCTCTTCTTCTTCTTCCCCTAATCATGGGCTCTTATTTTATGAAAGTTGTTCAAATTTCATACCTTTGCCATGAGATCATCGTGGGAGGCTGCTGTACACTGTTGTTGACCACCGCGTCTTTATACGGTTCATTGAATCTGTTCATTTCTCTCACAACTATTGGTTGTCGCATACTTTTATTTAGGAATATTTGTAAATATAATTGATTGTAGGCAAAATGTCCTCAGTCCCTTGAAATTTAAATAATTTTTTAAAACCCTGAGTTTTTTACAAATGGATTTTAAATAACTCTTCTTTTCTCAGAATTTCTTTTATATTCATGTGCCTGCAATTTTTATCCAGAAACTCATTATTTCTATATTTGTTTTAAAATAGTGTTTTTCAGATAGGAAAAATAAATTGCATTTAAAATAGAAAAAATACATAATTCAAACGCAACCGCTAGTTCTATTTATGGAGTAAATTAAAATTCTTATGTTTGTAACCAAAATAGTAAATGATTTAGTAGGTATTTTATGTGCTTATCCTCCACAGTTTTTTGAGAAGCCTTGTCTTTAGTATTATTATTATAACAAAAGAACATATTTATCTCTTAGGGTGTTCCCTCGATAAGTTTGGATCGGTTAGAGTTCCAAGTTTTTTACGGTTTCAAGTTCGAACGCCGTCGCGTGCGGACATTTTATTCTTCGACGTCAGCTACTGGACAGGCTTTAGGTTTACTCTCCAGTGATCCTCAGTTTGAACCCGACGCCGATGAATTTAACTAGCAAAAAGAAGGAAAAAAAAAAACTAAAGAATATATTTGTGTACTTACTGTTTTCCCCTTTTCTTGTACATGAAGACTTTATAATTATCAAAATATAACCAGAACTTTTGATTTAAGGTTCCAGAATTAGAAATACAAGTAAAATCAAGAAAATAAGAAAATTGATTGCTTTGCAAAATATAACATTTGGACGTAGTAATGTACATCAGCAGTGAAAGTGGCGAGGCACCAACATCACCCCTTCAGAATAAAAATATTGATCCCACTTAAAGAGAGAGAGAGTAAAAAGAAAACTTTAGTGCCAGTTTCTTCCTTCTAAAAGTGTTTTTGACACAATGGAAGTTTGGACGTGGAATTTTCTAAATTATACATGTAGAATTAAATTACTTATCACATTTAACTAGTCTATGATTATAAAAAAATGTTTTGTTAGAAATTTAAATCAGGATTACAACCTTACAAAACGAAACATTTGAAACAATAGCACTAAATTGACTATTAAAACCGAGGATTTAAGTGTCAGTGTAGCACAGAGATAAAACTTTTTCACAATGGTAAAACGTCAGGAACTTTGGATTCAAATCCCACTTACACCACGCTAGGATCTATATTCAAAAATAATAATAATAACATAAAAATGTAAAAAATCTATATACAAGAAGAAAGTTAGAAACCCTACGTACACCAAAAGCTTTGCCTGCTAGAAAAATTTTGAGGATTAATCTAAGCAACTTGCTACTGTAATGGTTTGTTCTACACAGCAAACATTTAAAACTAAGCATCTCTTTTATTTCTAGGGTAAAAGGCAGGCAGGAAGTGACATAGATCCCGTTCCTTTCTCCTGCTCCAAGAGTTTAGTAATATAAATTCTGTTTAAGTGAAAATTTCTGCATGACATATATGTTATTTTGCTGGTCAGCACAATGTTTCAAGGGATCTTTTTTTTTTTTTAACAAATTCAAGGGATATTAACTAAACAAGAGTACACTTCAAAGTCACAGCCAAATCCTCTTGAATACAAATTGTAATATACAGTGTCTTGTTTTACACAACAAAACTTACTCTTTGCAAGTGAAACAAAAGGGTACATGAACACCACACCAAACCCCCAACAACAAAAAAAAAACACACACACAGAGACCAGACTTCTTCCCTGTGCAACTGTGAACAACAACCTAGTTTGTAATGGACAGCAGAGAGACAGAAATGTAGCTTTCGTCGCACTTCCTTTGTAGCACACTACCGCCACCTGCAAGTTCTATGGCAATTCACTGTAGCTTGATATCTCCGAATGTACACTGCTCGTTGTTAGGCTCCCTGTGAAAGCATGCGCCATTTGATTAGCAATATGGAAATCAGAGGCAAAGAGCCAACACCTAGTAAGTGAATCCCTCCATAAAATTGCTAAAACTGAGAAAATCTATCCAAAATATTTATTGTTTGTCGATTCGTTTAAAATCCCAACAATAATCTTCCTAACTAAGCTGATGGCTCGCCTCCAAAGAATTCCCAGTACAAGTAATAAAGAAAGTGCAGCACCTTAGCCTGTGCGCTAAACGCCTTTACGATACTCCAGTTGTTTTGTACGCTCCAAGAGAACCTGGCAGCCACAGTGAAACATAAAACAAACTGGTCAGTAAATAAAAAATAAGTGAAGGACGATGAAAATATTTTTTCAGAAGTTAAGGGATAAAACTCAGGCAAGTTCCTCCGGCAAGGGGTATGGTTGATTCTAGGTCAGCCATCATATGAAACAGATGCATGACGAACATATCTTCTTCTTCAATATAATGATACGGAAAGTAAATGGTGACTAGGCAAGATGGCGAATATAGCAAGCAAAACAAAGTAGCATGATTTCTTACTTCTCGAATGTACTGAGCTATTGCTTTGCATCCTTCTATTGCAAGTTGCATGACATTTTCAAATATATCCATTGGTAATTTCGCATCCATCTGAAAATTAATCATCATGACTATTACTTGTTAAAATATATTCCATTGAGCAAAATTAGGAAAGAATGAATCAAGTATCATTCACACGACACACAAAGCAAAAGCTGTAGAGCCTGTGATCAAGATAGAAGACTCAGACCCTAAAATCAAGTATCATGCACATAATCACCATGAGATGGTACAAATACCACATATCAACTAAAAAAACATTATGAAACTACAACATGAAATTTAGTATCACCGCCAGTTCAAACTCTACTCATAAATAATACATATTTTTTCGGATGAAATTGCTGTTTCTATGTCACATGTGTGCCCGCATGTGTTGTGTAATATGTATAATTTAAGCTGTCTGCTTTATTCGCTTTCATACCTCACCACAATGAGATTTGTGAGTGTACATAATATGTAAAAATTTGATAGCTTTATTCATTTTCTTTTCCTTTCCTTTTTCTTTAATCAAAATAAAAACCAAGCCAAATCCAATAAAACTAAATCATTTGTTGGTCACTAAGACCTGGCTTAGTGACAAATGGGTTGGGTTGGAAAATGGGAGGTCTCAAGTTCATAACCAAGCTACGGCCTTTGCTAGAAAAGGAAAAATGAAAAAAAAAAAAACATCATTTTTCTGATTAAGTTCGGTTTAGGTTCAGTTGTTTAGTTTTCACCCAATTAGGCTCACCCTTGAGAGAATTGATAGGTGATAGGGGACTTAGCCAACAGATACAGTATTCTTCCTACATGTTCCTAGCTTTTCGCAAGATCCACCGTGTAGGCCATCCAACATTGACGATAAGATTTGACTAAGCCAGCACCCAGACTGGTGAGGACATTGACGATTCAACGAGCTATTGAAGACCTGTTCGTGTAAGAGAATGAGTGCCTAAGTTAGATCTTATTAGAAGTAGTAGTCTTTTATTAGGAGTAAGAATAGTTCTTTTATTGGTTTTTCTTTTATTGAGGAATGAGTATTACATGTGGCCTTTGTCTATAAATACTTATTAGAGTGTGTGAAGGTATTTTTTTTATTTTTTTTATTTATTCCTCATTTATATAAAGAGAGGCAACCTCTACCTAAGATTATGTCATCTATTTCTCTACCCTGATATTAGCATTAGAGCCTCTCAAATTTTTTCGCTAATCGTCATTTTCACACTATCCTCGAGCCTGTGTTAAGCTGTGCTCATGTAGCACGTGCCTAGCGCCCGGCCACTTTTTTTACTTTCATCTTCTTCTGTTGTTGTCGATTGCAGTGTCGTGCTCATCTATTATTGTTGCCTACTGTCAACTCGGGTTTCATCTTCCTCTGATGCTACTTCTCGTTCCTACTGATGGTACATGTTCTTGCTATTGCTATTACATCATCCGATGGTGCTGCTAACTACTTATGTTGCTGCTTCAAATTTCTTCATTGGTATTTTTTTCTGCTGCAAGTTTTCTCATCTTCAGTGTTCTTATCCTATTCGTCTTCTATTTGTTATTGCCTGAACTCTTCGTGGTCTCATGAAAATTCAGATTACAATTGTCAAATTCAAGGGGACGAAATGTTTTATGGGTGAAATATGTGTGTTTTCTTAGTGTTTCTCGATGATCTCTCGAAACCTCCTACACTACTGAGTTTGAAAATCTCTCTAAACCTCTTTTACTGCTGATTTGAGGATCTCCTCAAATCTCAATTTTTACTGAGTTTGAAGATCTCTCAAAACATCATTCTGCAGAGTTTAAAAAACTCTAAAATCTTAACTATATCCAAGAAGATTTTTCGTGCAATCTTCATGTATAACTTTTTTATTGGCAAATTCAGCATCGACATTAATGATTCGGGATTCAGCAGTGTGGCATCCGATTAGCAATTCAAAGTATTTATTTGTTTCTCAGTTTTTTATATTTTTTAGTAAAGTTTTGTTTAGGAAGTCTTCATCTAATCTTGATAACTAGTTAGGCATGATTGATATCTATGTTCCACTTGAGGTAACTCTTTGATTAGATTAGTTACCTAATTAAGAATCATATTACTTTATGTATTAGGAGTCTTATAGTTACCTAATTAGAAGTCATATTGCTTTATATATTAAAAGTACTACAATTACTTAATTTAGAGTCATATTTCTTTATGTATTAGGAGTCCTACTTATGATATGAGTTGTGATTGTCTTTGCCTATAAATAAGAATAAAGAGATATAACTCATCAACTCGCTCAGTTTCTTTGCTATCAAATTCTAATATATTAAGTTTTAGAGAATAGATGGAACCCTAAATTAGGGTTGCTTCTCTTTTTATATATGAGGGAATAAATAGGAAAAATACAAAATACTCTCAAGCTGGAGCATAGATATCATCATGTCCAGTTTGTTCCAAAGACTAGATAAAGATTCCTTAAACAAAGTTCTTCCGAACAAAAACAGAGAAACAAATAAATATTGAAAATATTGAAAATAAATACTGAATTATTAATGTTGATGCCAAATTGTTGAACCATTGATCTTGATGCTGAAGTTGCAAATCAAAGCAAGCTAGATCTAAGTCAAACCGAGTACTTATATGAAGACCACATGAAAAATGATATTTATCTCCTTGAATAGGAGTTAGGACTTTAGAGATTCTCAAACTCAGTAAAAAAAAATATTTTGATAGATCTTCAAATTTAGTAAAAGTGGAGGTTTTAAGAGATTCTCAGACTCGGTAAACATAGAGGCTTGAAGAAATCTTCAAAACTCAGCAATAAAGGAAATTTTGAGAGATTTTCAAACTCAATAGTAAAAGTGGAGGTGGCCGACTAAGGTTTTTCTTTTTTTTTCCCCTTAATGAAGGTGATCGGATAGATTTTCTTTTTCTTTTTTTAAATGAACAGTTCAGTGCGGTCCAATTCACGTGAATAATAAAATTTATTTTTATAGATCTAGATTCAGATCACATTGAATATGTGAAGAGAGAAAAAAAGGAAAAAGAAGATAAGGATAACATGGTGTATACATGTGACAACTTGGGTTTGAAGAAGATGATGATGGTGGTTATGGAGGTAAAGGTGGTGATGGAAGAGAAATCACTCTGATACCATATCAGAATTTGAAAGGAAAGAATCTGAGAGTTGAAGAGTCCTCTCTATATTCTTATTTATAAGCAAATACAATTACAACTCATAATATGAATAAAACTCTTAATACATAAAGAAATATGACTCCTAATTAGGTAACTATAGGACTACTTCTATATAAAGCAATATGACTCCTAATGCACAAAACAAAATGACTTCTAATTAGGTAATTAATCTAATCAAAAAGTTTAACAATACTCATAGTAAGATTTTATATGAAAATCAATGAATGAGTTATGGAGAATTTGTAGTCCTAATCGTGTTCCTTTAAAATCTTTGTGTGTGATTCACGTGGGTATGAAACTTAATTCTTTTTTTTTCCCCTAAATTCTATAAACCCTAAACTTTTTTTCCCCAATCCCACCACAAACCCTTATATCTCCTTCCGTTCTGCGTCACAGACCATCCCCCATAAAAATTCCACCAATCTATAAGCTCTATAAGCCATCAATTTGTCACAGATCAAGAGGAAGCTTAGCCATGACAAGCTCCAATTCCTTATATTTAGGACATAGGAGAACAAGGGGTGTAGTAAATCTTCATTGGTTTGTTAATATCTCGGAAATAGTGTTGAGATGGATCTGCTAGAAATAAGGAATGACCCTCCATGAATTAGCTTCCAAACCCATTTAAGAACTTCAGGCAAAAAAAAATTAGCCTCCAAATCCAACTCCAAAAATTAGATCCTGAACCCAGCCCAGGGAGACTAAACAGAACAATCATGATGCTGAGATTTATATGGCAGCTTACCAGAGAGTTGCTTAATGGGTTGACCAGCCCAATAAATCCTGTCATAAATATCATCCCAAGAGACATGGGAATTAGCAATTCAAGCCACCAAGTCTCTGCCCACATACAATTTAAGTTTGTCACAATCCTAGGTTCAACCTAAATGAATTTGTAAGACCGCAATATCAATATGTATTGTTAACATTTAAAAGCAGTACATTATTACAAATAAGGGTCTCATTTGAGTTGACTTGAGGGCACAGCACATTAACAGTATAATTTAGGAGGATGTCTAACTGTCTCCGATTGAACTGCTGTTAAGAGGGACAAAATGTCAGACACTTAGGAATGCTTTATCTTCTCTCCTTATTTATTGCTAGCTTTAATCTTTAATTTAGTATCTTCATGTTTCTTAGCAGAAATGATAAGACCGGGCCTTAGGATAACTATGTTTCTATTTCAAAAATTTCTAAACATGTGAATCCCAGAAAAACTCTAAACTATGAAGGCCAAGATGCTATGCATGGAAATAAAAGTTCTATAGAAAATAAAGAATCCCATCTTCATCTTCATCTTCATTTATTTAAAACTTTTTTGTTTTATTTTTCTCTTGTTGAAACATTTTTTTCCTCATATTGTGTAAAAGCAGGTGTTGTATATTGCAATGATGAAATCTGCAATAACTCAGTTCCTAAATCCATAAGAAATAAGCCTGGTTCAGTTTTCCCTCCAATATCCGCAAATCAGCCTCAATGAAATATTTAATTTTTCCCAGAATAACTCATTGTCTGAAATCAGCTTTTCATGCAAGCCATAACTTTCACCCACATAGTTTTTCTATCAGGCATTCCTATCTGCTACACAAATTAGTCAACAGTCTGAGATATATTGACTATATTCCTTTCGGTTCTCTCCCATCAGCCAATAGTGACATGCAAGGAAAAAAATTGGGTGGAAAAGGCTAGACCACGTCAACAAGATGAAATTGTTCATGACCAATCTTTGATTGTTTGGGATGAACTACCAACCTCTATATCAAGTACCCCTTGAAGTTGTGGAAAATTTTACTCATGGACACATGTCAAAGCAACTTAATGTTGTGTGGGCAATATACTACAAATAGTTTCACATAGATGATTTTGAAGCAAACAGAAGCATATCTAACCTTCCAGTAAATATTTTGAACTTTTTAACACAAAATTTTAAAAAGGGAAATTTGTTGAATAACTCCTATTTATTATATTAATTCCAAAAAAAAAGATCTCCCCCAAATTTATCCCCAAAAACCAACCTGTGACAGGCCAGTTCGGGCCACGTAGGCAATGGGCCATTTTGCCCCGACTACGTGGCGAGTTCTGGTCGCGAAAGTTTTATTTCTTGGTCCGAGGGTGCCACCCTTGGACCAAGGTTGAGCACAAGATTGAGATTCAATTTTGGTTCGGAACTGACACCCCCGGACCAAGAAGAAGATCAATTTTGCTCCAAGTCGAGAGATATTTAAAGAGCATCTTTAAAATGACATACAGTCATATAAATCAAATTATAATGCATAAATTAGCTTGTGTAACCAATAAGATCCACAAAAAGTGGTCAACAACAAACAAAAACTACCCTTCAAACACAACATCCTTCTTCTCTTGTAATTTCATCATCCTTTCCTCATTGGTGTCCTCAATCACACAAATCTCGCGATCCTAGGGGAGGCTGGCGCTGCAGCCCACGCCGTAGAGGTCGAAAACCTTGATGTCCCCTGTCATCTTGTATCTGTTGATGATAAGCGCCAATAACGATGGGGAGGGAGAGAACATGGAGACATTGAGGACGAAGGTGTCGACCTCGGTGGGGCTGAAGCCAGTGTTGGCGAAGAGGGAATCCAAGGTGGCCATCTTGAAGATGGAGTCAAGGGGGTTGAGGAGTTCTTGTTGCTGGCGATGATGATGCGGGGCCCGTAGGTGTGCTCGCTGATGCCAAAGCTTATGATGATCTTGGTCGAGGTAGCGGGTCTCGTCGAAGCCTAGGCAGGCTTGCGACAGATGATGTCGCCGCTCGGTGGGGATCTTGCAATCGTCAAAGGGCTTGAAACAGACATAGTTGATGAGGTAACTCATGCAGTTGCGCCACTGGTCTTAAAGCTTCCATAAAGGGAGGAGGGAGTAGAGGAGTAATGTTGAGAATAAAAGCAACACCTCCATCATCATCACAATATTACTTTTGAGCAAGAAACAAAATTGAGCTTAGTTCATGGGTGCTATTCCCAGACCAAGCATAAGGCTCAAAATTGATGTCCATTCTTGGTCCGAGAATGCCACCCCTGACCCAAAAAAAAATCCTCCCGCGGCCAGAACCCACCACGTAGGAGGGGTGAAACGGCCCAATGCCGAGCTAGCCAGTAAGATGTCAATTTTTTGAAATAAATTTGGGGGAGGTCTATTTTTGGAATTAAATTTAAAAATAGGATTTATTCAAAAAAAAAAAGCCCTTCTAAAAAAGAAAAAGAAATTTAGACTAGAATCCTAATTTAAAGCCATCAATATCCAAACCATCATAATATATTTGTCCTATACCTTATCTCAACTCTGTCAAAAACATCTAAAGGTTCAGTAAGATCCTATGTGAATCAATCCAAATAACTAATACAATTGAACATTTTTCTTTAAAATGTAAAGGAATTTAGTTAACCAATAGGACTATAAAGAACGTGCATGCATTTGTTTGTCAAAACACATAAAAAATAATATCTGAAATTTAGCATTGAAGCTTCTTTTACCATATTTATTTTACGGTTCCCTTCTTTTTGCATAAAAAGCCTAGTTTGTTTGTGTAGTGTGGGTAATTGGAATGGGCTCAAACCCTTAGTGCATAAACCATAAGACTATTCTACTTGAAGAGCATAGGCTCTCCAAAGCAAAAAACCACAAATCCATTAGCATGGAACTCATTCATGGATTATTTAGGAAATAAAAGAGTCGCATGAATATCTTTTTGAGATTATCCTACATAATGGACACCTGTTTCTTCTGAGACTTGTAACTGAAAGAACCATGAACAATTTAAGAGCAAATAAGATGAGGAACAGTAAGTATATAATAATACATCGCTGAGCTGTTTTCCCATTAGAAAAGGCTCAGCCATGAAGCACTTATTTATAGCTGAGAAAGCTCCAAACGGCAAAGAAAATAAGGGCCAAGTTTAATTTTCACTGTTAAGCTGACATCAACCCTCTGGTTGGTGCCAAATTGCCAAGGTAACTATAAGCAAGAGAGGGCTATGTCAAGTTGTCAACCAACCATCACACTCAGGTAGCAGGTAGATAAACCATAGAACAGGAGTAAATGCGGGAAAAAAATCTTATTTGGTTTCTGTGAATGGAAAAGTAGAACAGATTGAACTTTGAAACCACCACTGATCACAATAAAACAGTGATGTAATTCCAGAATAAACATCTCAAGTCTTAAGAGAAAAGTGTGGTTTAAGGTAAAATCGGAAGGTTGGGATGGCTAGATAACTGTCTTGTATGCAAGAAAGTTTTAAAATATCCAGAACTCAAAATGCAAAATTGTTGAGTTCTATTATAAAGTAAATTGTATATTAGTGGTTGAACTTATGAACCATTAGGACTACAAATATCAGAAATTTCAATAAGGTGATCAATCAAACCTAGAAGTGAGTAGTATTCAGCCAAAACCTAAAACTGCACTGCAACTAATAAAACCAACCAAAATGAGAAAGCACCTTTTGGATGGTCTGGTTCAGTTTTGGTTTTCTTCAAAAAAAAAAAAATCCAATTTTCTTAGAAAGAAAAGTATGAACCTGAAGAAGGGTCACTTTGTCCATCTTTGCTAGTATCCCAACAGTGACGTCTGGACCGCCAGCACTATCTTCGACATAGTTCAGATCTGTCCAAAAAAATAAAGTTGAATATTTCTGTTCAAGTTACTTGATGCTTAAGTCGGTAAGGAGGTAGATGTAGCACAAGGTTAATAGCCCGACCCAATAAAGGAGTAACACAAAGATACCCAGCACTACAAGAAGTTACAAGATCGCGCATTGGTATTCCAGCATCTGCTAATGCTAATGTTGCAGCATTGATGCAGGCTGATCTCGTTCCTAAAGAAAAGGAAGCGGTTAGACAGAGTTAATAGCATTTTCATTCAGAGGATAAGCATGGATCCTATTGTTATATGCAAGGAATTCTTTTATAACATGATTAAGTAAGTTGATAAACTCCAAAGGCTAACAGAGTCCACTTACCACCATCAGCTTGGAGTACTTGCACAAATATATCAATCTGTAAAGTATATGAATAAAAAAATAAATAAATAAATAATATCAAAATTAGGAACCAATACAAAAGAGAACTACTTAATGGGTTTAAGGAAAAAAACTGACCTGAGACCTTGGCATTAAATGGGTCATTATACATGCTTCCAAGCTTTGGCGAATCACTAAAGATATCTCTGTAGACCGCCTTCCTTGCAAAACAAAGTATGTTAGTCTAATATGATTCTGATAGCTGGCTGGCATAAGGCCATATGTAAAATCTATCCAAATTATTTATGACTAATGTGATTTCCCAAAGATTGTATCCAACTGGGCCTGATAAGGAAACATGAAAGGATAGAATATATCTGTTTAAGGTAAGAACATATTTATACTTCCCTCAAAGAAAATACTTCAGAATCTCATTTAGAGCTATGAAACAAAACATTTCAGTATTACATTGTGGGAAGAACCTACTTTCTTAAGCATAAATATTTATGTTGCCTATATCTGGAGAGAAGGAATGTCATGCCTAAAATGTTAGATTAAGATGGTAAAGGTGGACTAGCAACAGAATATCTAAACTATAAAGGTGAAAGGAGGAGAAGTTAGGAGATTATCTTCATATTAAACAAGTCCTCATAGACCAGCCAGAAAGGAAAAGACGTAACAAATCTCGACAACAAAGAGAGCAAATGATAACAGGCATGCAGCACTGCAAGACTTTAAATAGAGGCTAAAATCTTAGTTGAAGATATTTATCTATACAAAATGAGATAGAAAGTTGCTCACAAATGTATAACCACTATAATGGAGAAGAATGTTTTGGTGGCACAAGGGAAGGCACTATCATAAGTTGCTGATGAAGACGGTAAGACAACATAAGAGTTGAAATTATCTTCAGGAGAAAATGGTGAATATAGCACAATGGTTTCACATATGAGATCCTAGGAAAACATAGATAGAATGGCATGTTGTAAGATGTTGTAAGATACACGAGAACAAGAGGATAAAATTCTATCAACTTAGATGAAACCAAATGAATATAGTAGAAAAAACAGCAAGGTGGAGAGGGGTTTTGAGAAAATTCTGAAATTGCAAGATTAAGGATTCAAAACTCCCTTTTTGATGGCTTTTCACATTTATTTTGTGTCCACCTTGTCCCATATAATCAAGTGGACTTACTCGCATTCCAATTAAATTCTCTTCTATATCTTTTTCATCTTTCCGATTATAACTTTCCTTATGCTATAGAATTGGATGGAGAATATTCCACATAAAATCTAAGTTGCTATCTAGAAATGGTATGACCAAAGGTACAAGGCCAAAAAGTGGTCTTAAACCTGTCAAACGCTAAAAGGGACGGGGGGATAAGATTTCATTTTCAATAGAATAAAAAAGTCATTATACAACAGTCTTTTTCTGTATGTGCATTAAATGCCTAAAATTTGGGCTGCGAGTATACGCTAGTTGGTACTGTGGAGGGATAACTTTCTACTAGACAGTCTTTTCTGAGAAAAACACCCAAGGTTTGAGAGACTTTTGTCTTTGCACCTCGCTTCATGGAGAGATGATGACATGACTGTGTCATTGCTAAAGGCACACAAAATGCGTGGCACCTTTATGCATCGAGTTGCCACCTCATATGGTCGTAGATTTTTTAACCCAGAGTATGTTTACTATAAAAGTGGGTGAATATAAATGTGATTGGCATTGCTTCTGATAAGTGCTTTTACAACTTCTAAAGCAAACAAGTGTTTTTTCCTATAAAAATGGGTGTTTGGTAACCTATTTTGCAAAAAGTTCTTTTCCTAGAAAAAGGCACGAGTTGAAATACAACAGTTAAGAGAAGCTAAATTTTCTCCTCAAACAACATAACCAAAGAAGCCCATCCATATGATCTCCTACTTTCTCTCCTATGTTTCCCTTACATTATCTCACGCAATTTTGAGTTCTAACTAAAATTTCAATCTCTTTTATTTATCTCACTTGTGTTTAACCATGTTTTTTCTCTCATATTTTGATTCTTATCCAAACTTCATCCAACAATCTACTTTAAATATGGATCTATCTTGTTAAGCCGTTAATGTTTCAAACCTTCAGTACAAGTCTTTTACCAAAAGGCTTATTTAATGGCAAAAGCAATACCAAAACACATTAAGGTTACACTTGTATACATGAAATGCAACATTCCATCTGGCATCACTCCTAGATTCTGATTCTATGCAATGGTTTCCTGAGAGTATTTCCTTATCATATTTGGTACAATCTGAACATTATCAAGAATACAGGATTCATATGTTTGGTATAATAGAAAGATTCCAAGAATGTGCCAATTCCTTGAATACGTTTCCAAAACTAACCATGTAATGGTAAAAGGAAGAGCAAATATGGCAACAATGACAACACAGAAGGTAGTGGTGATGACAACAATGGCAACATCAGCAGTGGCAAGGGGGTGATGGCGGCGGTGGAAAGAACAATGACATTGGTGAGTGTAATGACACTATTAACGAGTAAAGACAACGGTATTGGTGATGGTAATGATCATGGCTGGTCGTGATCAACTCTGGCGACTTTGAAAGTAGTGCCAATAACAACATCAACAACAATAATTGCGTAGGTGTAGGCAAAACAATGGGGTGACAACAACCAATGTGATGGTGGAGAGAAGGGGAAGAAAAGATGAATAGGAAAAGTAGACGTTCTTCTAGGAATAAGGTTCTTAATAGGCTTCCACATAGTGGGATATACCACACCCACCTACCTTTCAGGAATCGTGTTCCGTAGAGAATAGGATTCTGACAAGAACCCATTATACTTGAGACATGTCATTGTGCATATGTTAAAATGTAGGGAATCCACAAAATAGTCCCATATTCTCAAGAAGACACATGCACGGCTGCATACCAAATGCAACTTAAGACTATCCTTCCATCATCCCTCCTCACCACGGTCAAGGTTCACTAGTGCATCTTTCATTGTTGACAAGGCTAGCTAATGATGCCGCCATCTTCCTTGTTTCTTCATGTTCTTCCTTTTTTCCTCTTTTTCTCTATGTTTATTATTCTTATCTACTCATTATCTTCTTGATTTCTCTTCCTATTCTTGTTGTCTCACATGATGATACTACAACAATGTAGTGGGAGTATATACAATGAGAGTAAAGAATAAGGTAGAGGAAGAATAAGAAAAAAGCAATTACGCCATTGTATGAAGACATTATGTATTTTAATACCAATGTATTCAACACTCATTTTGGATTTTTAATTTATATAGTAGATTTTTTTCTATCTGTAGGTTAAAGAGGAGGAAGGCACCCTGAGAAAGCCTGTAGCATGTTTTTTTTTTTTTTGTGAGTGTGTGGTGGTGGGGGGGAGAGAGAGAGAGAAGAGTGCTCCCTACTTGTATGAGTGATTGAGTCTAATTTAGATCCTCCAAGTGAGCATGTAGACCACAACTACCATGAGCCACAGTACTACATGAACATAAGTTATTCCATTAAGAACCTGGAATAATGTGCCCCCTGTGTTTGGCTGATTATTCCCTCTACCATGTAGATGGAGAGGTCCCAACCAAAGACCTCTGACTTAATGTGGGACTAGTGATATTTCTTAAGCTAAGCTCAACAGATTGATTGCTCATTACCTCATTAACTCCATTCATGCATTACTCTAGAGTTTAATTGCAGTTAAGCTAAATGCTAGTATTCAATCCTTTATTATACATCATTTTTGCAGTCTGTTATTAGCATTTAGGACTTGTCATCTAAAAAAAAAAAATTAAATACATCACTAGTAAAGATATTATCATAAATTTCAATAGAACTGTTGTGCTATACTTTGAAGCAACAACCGCACCGCCTTGCCTTGTCTTGAGCCTTAACAATATTGCTTTGCTTGTACCCAAAAGTTGGTTATAGAATTAGGTCATTCCAAAAGGTACTTTCCCTTAGACGTTAGCTATGTTCTAGTGAGAGGAGACGGAAGATAAAACATGGAGTTGCCAATTTAACTGCATTTAGTCTTATTTTACTGGAATTTGTTTGTGCTTTAACAATATATGATGCTAGGCGAAACAGTAAGTATTTCTACTGATGTTCAAACTTTTAAACCAGCTAAGCAAAAGAACTAAGTTCTCTTCCAACAGAGATTATGCCATCCTTCAAATATAATTCCTTATATCTTTCTTCCTTATGGCGCCCCTTTGGCCAAATTTATTCTCACATGACCAACAAGAAATGTTGTTCCGTAGAGTTAGCAGGCAGGTCGTACAATTTCGCTAAGGAAGCAAGGAGGTATGGAAGTATCGTAATTCATTGATTTTTAATTAGTTCTATTTTATTTGTTGGTTGGAGATGTTGCAAGTTTTGAATTTAGAAGTTCCAAAAACAAACTCAATTATGGTAAAGTCAGGAGTGCATGTTACACAAGTGGAAATGAAGGAACCATTGAACTTCATCTCTAAAAGGAGAGTAGCTTCATCTCCAAAAGAAGACTAGGCACAATGGTTTGCAGGGATATAATTCAAGATGGTTGGAATGTGTTCTATTTGGCACGTTGGCTTTTTATGTTTCTTAGTGTCATATAATTTCCTAGTGGAAACATATCACCTTTCCACTTCTTCTAAGTTTTTTCGGTGTGTTAAAGAATATTGCATATCTCATGATGGATTGTTAAAAAATTGCATATCCCGTGATGGATTGTTAAAAACAGCATGATCAACTGATGTAGGTTTGAGTATAATTAATATTTTATTTTTAAGGGTTTTTAGCATGTATATCCTTAAGTTTTCATAATAATACATTTTTATCCTTCCTTTATTCATATTTTCCTATATACTCGTATGTTTTTAGGTTATATTGCATATGTACTCTTCCATTATTAACAAGTTAAAGACGTTAGTTAAAGAAAAATAATAACAAGTATACCCTTTAAACTTGAAACTGGCTCCTCGATGCCCCATATCCCTTCCTCATCAGAAAAGGTGAAACAAAAAAATTTGGTATTTTTCTAGTTTGGTTAACAATAAATCTTCTTAAGAGAAGAAAAAGGTGGTGGTGTCCATCAAGTCAAAGGCAGTAGCTGTCTCGGCTCTTGGGGAACCTGATCGAGTGCCATTGGATGGCATATTAGACCCGCTGATGGTGGGGAAGCCGGCCAACGTCAGCAAGAGTAGGTGACGGGGCCCATCGCTCCAGTGGGAAATCATTGCTTTCAAGGGATGAAGAGGGGCAAGGGGAAGAATGGCTTGTTGTCGTGCTCACAAAGGATCATCTCCTCATGCCTCAAGTCAAGATAGTCTAGTCTAAACTAACTTAGTTGCCAGAACAATTCATTCAACCAGGATCTCGTTGCTGCCTTGATCTTCCCTTCACTGAACTTTTTGGATATATTTGGACTTTTCTAGAGTTGATTTGGTAATTTATGTACTGGATTATGAGGAATGAGCCATTCGTGTGTTGTTCAAGTAGATAAAGAAGAGTTAAGTTGTCATCTTTAGTTAGAATGTTATCAAGTTGGTTGATGATGGTTATTGATTTGACATTGACATTACTACTTATGTGTTGAATCGAGAGTTGAGGAACGGGAGGTTGCTTTGAGGTTTGGTCTTCTGCCTCAGGTTTTTGTGGTTAATAAAGGGAATAGAAGATGCAGAAGAGTGGTTGCGGAGGATAGGGTTGCCGCTAATATGTGCTTGACGATAAAACACTCCACGTACTAAGAGCTAGCTACAACAATCTCGACTATTGATCTCTGGAAGCAAATATGAACGAGCTGACTTTTGATGAGATCATATTTCCCTATTTCAGATCCTATGTAATAGAGCCTTAGTGTTGAACATCAATTCTCTTGATGATATCTTTGATCTGTATATCAAGACCCTTTCTCAAGCTCTTGGAAGTCGAAAGTGGAATCCGTCACTGGTAAAGTCTATATTGTTCACATATTATATTTATAAGAAGGGCAATGTTCTAAATTCCAAGGTGGGAAAACAAATGAAATGAGATGTCATTCAATCTAAAAGGATAAATTTGTCCATTTGTATTTTTAATTAAACATCTGCTAGGTTGTTAATAAGGGTAGGATATATATGCCAAATAAGTTTAAAATACAAGGGTATATAGGCAAATATAAATATGGCAAGGATAAATATGTAATATTCCTAAAACTCAAGGCTATATACGCTAAAGACCCTATTTTAAATTTTATGCTTATCTTCAATTTCATTTTTTATTGCCAACAAAATTTTAGATTAGCTAAAATACTTAGTTGAGCAATTATAGGTATAAGATCAACTTGTGACTACAACATTTACAGTTTACAGAAATATTGAAGTTGATTCATTTTTTGGTTTTAAAATTCATCTTGAATTTTTTTGGTTTGTTCAGTTCATGGATGATGTTTAGTTTCATCCTGATAAAGCCTATTTAAAGGCTGAGTCGCTTGAAATAAAGTAGTGAATAATGAGTTGAGTTGTTTCTTGTTTGTGAATGAGCTCACTAGATGTCCTTGGATCTTCTTTTCTCTTATCCTCTCTCCTGAAATCTGTACGGCAGCAGCTTGCTATTCAAACCCCTATTTTCTCTCCTACAATAATCCTGGTCCAAAAACCTTTACTGTTGTAACCAGTATTTTAGGTCATATAGAACCTTACTCTGGTACAAAACTTTACGTAAATAAGTTGTTACAACCAAACTCACGGCAATTTTAGGACATATGATGGTTGCATGGCGGGGGTGTGGGTGGGTGGGTGGGGTGGGTGTGTGTGTGGGTGGGTGGGTGGTGTGTGTGTGGGTGTGTGTGTGTGAGAGAGAGAGAGAGAGAGAGAGAGAGAGTATAAAAGCCAAAGTACAAAACACTTTTCCGTTAATTCTTCACACTTCATATCTAACTTGCAAAAAAGTACATATAGAATAACTTCCTATAACAAACCTCGGCTTTTTTTAAAAAAGAATTGAAAATCTATAAATAGAATCTGACTGGGATATGCTATTCATCGATCAATTTCTCTTGGGACTTGAGCATGAATAGGAAAAAAAATGAAACAACCCGTGTGTACCCCATGACATCTCTAATTAGTTTTGAAACAGATCTGGTTATTGCGCTTTTTAAACTTCAGGTTCAGAAACCACTAAAATCTTGATCAAATTAAACCTCTATAACAATATGGAAAGATCCCAACTTATCTAGACTCCTAATTTAACTCAATCTCCAAGAGGATTATGAAAAAAATTCACTTACTAAATAAAATAACTCAGACAGTGATACCAATTAAAACAACGCAACTAACATCCTTCCTTTGAGTGACATGAGTTTTGCTTACTTCCACTGCCAATTGTTCACTCTTCAGCTAATGTTCTTTTTCCAATCTGACAAACGCCTCAAAATGGTGGAAGTTGGCTGAGACAAGCTTGATGAATCAACAATCATCAAGAACTTGAGAATGTTGTTTGGTATGATGCATAAAAGGGGTACTGGATCGTGCCCAGTGCTGAATATCATTTCCATAGAGCCCAATCGTCCAAAAAGGATGTGGCCTGTAGACAATGGTATCAGAGAAGCACATTATTTCATCTTCAAATAAAAACCACCAACGGTCATTGTACAAGAAATTGATGCTTCACATCACGACAACATTTTAGTTTTAGTTTCAAGCTTAGCTGCTCAACCATCTCAGTTTGCACAACTTACTCTGTATCACCTCATCGATATTAAAAGTACGCAGGCAACCAGCAGAGGTGACTTGAGTTTTGAATATGCTAGATCAGTGTCGCTCAAATCCCTTAGTTGTTGTGTGAAGTCTTCACAATCCGCTGAATAGATATTCTCCATCGACATCTCCATCAAGTTCAACAGTCTTCCTCACTTCTTTAATCTCCTCACCCTCTTCAACTTCTTCTCTTTTACCTTTATCATCAGCGATTAAGACTACTAGCCCGGCACACTCCCTCGTGATGTGACCTTTTCGACATTTATAACATAAACCAATAGGTAAATTTTTGGGGCGATTGTCTTTAGAATAGCTGTTGTAGTAGCTCAGGCCACATGCAGGTGTGAGGGCTGTAATCAAATTGTCTGCTCAATTTGGCATGCAATTGGTGGGCTGCCTCAACTGACTAAACTCAAAGTGGTGGTAATGTTCTATTTTAATAGCATTCGAACCAACACTTACCAGCTTATGCATCCTGGCCAACAGCTTATTCCTAAACACATGCAGAATTATTATCAATCCATTAAGTGTGTTCTAGATCTCCTTCACCAGCTTTCTCCTTCTAAACAAAGGCAATTTGAGATCTTCCGGAAAGAGAACAATAATTCCTAGGCAAAACTGTGCAGCGGATGCGAACAAAAGCGACTCAAAGGGGAGATGTAGATGCATTGTTTTAATTAATAGCACCACTTCAATTATTTTATAAGTAGAGGAACTTTTTACATAACATTCTTGTAGATTAAATAATACTAGGAGTCCAGATAAGCGGGTCTGTTAGTATAAAAAGTTCAATTTGATTGGAATTTAAATAGTTATGGAGATAAAGTTTAAATATAAAAAAAATAAGAATCAAATTGTTCTACCACCAGATAGGGATTACACACACTGTTTGAGTTTTTATTAGTTTTGGGCATAATTCCTAGGGGGGGACTAATGGGTGAATAGCTTATTTGGTGCAGACTCAGTTTCTATTTCTTCTAAAAGTCAGGTTGATAGTTATTATATGTTTGACTTTGAGAAACTAAAGTTTAATGAAATAAAGGGTGAAGAATTGAATGAAAAAGTGTTTGGTTTATCTCTATTTGTTCTCTTCCTCTTTCTTCTTTCTCCTGTAAGTCTATCTTCTAGTGTATCTCTCTAAATCTAATAATTAATTTTCTTATCTTTCCACTTATGACTTCCGGAGCGTAAAAATCATATCTTGAACTCTTATTTTTAAACCAATTTTTTCTAGTGCTTTGCAGAATTCTTTAGGTTTTTTCTTGTGATATCGAGAGGTTATTCGTGGTTCTCAGATCACCTGCCTAATCCCTTGGGAATAACCAGTCAATTATCAGGGAAAACTCCCCTTAAGGTGCCCATCTGCAGGATGGAATCAAACTCAAGACCAATTGCTTGGGAAAGCACTGCCTTGGCCATCTCACCGACCCACCTTGAGTAGTTTTATTCATTGTTGAATTGCAATTAGATTGCTCGAAGTCAAGTGATCCATCCAAAAACCCTATAATTCATTTATTTGCATTTTCTGTCAAATTTATGCACCTTTGATTGTGGACAGCCATTAAAAGTTTTAAAGTTTCCCGAATTTGACTATACACCCTAGATCAATAGAAAGTTGGTAACAAAGCACTTTCTGATTCATTCCTGTAAGCTAGAGATCCCCTAAAATGCTCACGATCATTGGATCTTAACAATTCAAGATTACAAAGACGATCAAGACTAATTATAAAGACCAACAAGGCTTCAGAAGATCAGTGAACCAATAGCAATCTTCTTTAGAACTTCAAAAAAATTCTTCCAAAAAGTAGGAAGGTGTGGTCATGTGAGAGCCACATCGAAAAGTGAGCAAGTTGGCCTTCCATACGCTAACAAAGACAAAAACTGGTGGGTTTCAAACATAGGTAGATCGCCCTGCAGTCTATGGTATACCTGGACAAGAAGGAACCTCAGGCATGTGTTTGATATGACCAATTATGAGAAAGTTTTACAACAAGAACTTGATAATGCATTTCTCATGGAATCTAATACAAGGATCCATACTATATATCCATGGACCCATACTTATTAGTGGACGTTCTTCATCAGTGGATCAATCAAGTGAAACATCTCAAATCAGTGAATTAATCGGGTTAATGTTCATTATTAAACATGACAAGAGTTGGCTTGCATCATTACACACATGTCGAGCCTTTAAGATAACTGTGCAAAGAATAGAAGGCATGGGAGTCCATCAAAACCTATTAAGTCCATGGCATTGGCTACTCAACTTAATCATAGTGTTTGTATATCTTAAGGACAAGATTCGTACAGCAGAAGCAAATTGATGTCATCTCGAGATTAGGGCGTGTCTTCAATTTCAATTTTTATTTACAAAATTTTTAGATCAGGTAAAATATTTAGGTTGAGATTTTATAGGGATAAGATTATGTTGTTACTGTAGCAGTTACTGTTTGCATCAACAGCAACCCCATCAACAATAAAGCTGTTCTCCTTTTGTTTTCTCGGATTTATCTTGAGTTGATTGGTAATTCAGTTCTAGATGATGTTTATCCATATAGTTTCATTTGTAAACCCTATTTAAAGGCTGAATTGCATGAAATAAAGTAGTGAATGATGAATTGAAGTATTGCTTGTTTGTGGCTGAGGTCATTGGATTCTCTTCCCGTTCCTCTTGGATGTTATTTCTCTTATTGTCTCTGTTGAAACCTGGACAGCATCGGTATACTCTTCCAACCCCTATTTCCTCCCATATAATCCAGAAACCTTTGCTATTGTAGCGAGTATTTTACTTTTACATACTTACATACCCGATAAGAAGGGTTAAGGTAGGTTCTCTTACGTGCTCCCTTGCCTCCTACGATCTATGGCAAATCCCTCTCTTGTCCATGGTTTCTACGCTGGGAATGTTGGCACCAGTTTAGAGGGTGGATGTTAAGTTGATAATGATATTAATTATGACATTTCATTAATTAGGTTATACCTTTTTTTTTAAGTGTCAGATGTGTCAGCATTATTTATTCATCTTCATTGGGTCCATTAATTCATTGGCCTTTAAGGCTGCCAAATAAGCTATTTGATGTATTTGTTGTTCAGACTAAGTCTAGATTTAACCAATTCCCCTTCCTAGTTATAGCCCCATTCCTTGATTTGTAAGCCATCAAATGATCCATATATGAAGTGATCAGCTATTTGATTTTACAGGACCAGCTTTTATTTGAACAAACTGGTTCGATTGGGACTTTAAAAATAACTAGAGGAAAGTTGAAATGTGTGATACGGGATGGATGGCTGACTAAATCCAGTTACTTAGTTTTGTGGAGGAATTGTAGGCAGGGCAGGTTTGGGACTTGCCATCCGGAATAAATTGCCAAGAAAGATGCAAAGGTTTGATGATAGTTTATGAAATTAGCATGAATGCTTTCAGCACTGTATTTCTACTATTTGTCACTTTTGTCTCAAGCATGCATATCATCTTTGATAGAGTATGGTTGTGTACCCAGTGCCCTTATATTTGACATGTCATACATACATGATTTTTTCCCTTAGTACCACCCCCTTCATAGAAACTAGTCGTAATGGGTTTAATAGTGTACATGGAGGATTTGGTTTTAGAGATAGAAATGAACCAGGTAACTCGATTCTAAATTGTCTATTATCCTATGATTTGATCTTAGCGAATGCTTGATTCAGGAAGAGAGTTTCTCACTTAATCACTTTTAGAAATGAATCAAGTGCGAGCCAAATAAATTTCTTTTTTAACTAGGAAAGTAGATAGAGGTAATTTGATTGTAAGGTAGTACCGCGTGAGAGTGTAGTAACTCAACATAGACTCTTAGTTTTAAATGTTCGAATTAAAATGAGATTTAAAAAGATTAAACGTAAGTCAGATCTTAAGATTAAGTGGTAGCAGCTAAAAGAAGGTAACCAAAGAGTTTTTGTAGATTGAAGGGTACAGGAAGTAGATTGGAAGGCCCAAGATGATTCCAATACAACATGAAAGAAAATGGCTAGATGCATTAACAGATTAGATAAAGATGTACTTGGTGAGTCAAGGGGTAATATTCTACCATGTAAGGACACATCATGGCGGAATGAAGAGGTAAAAGATGCTATTAAGATCAATCAAGACTCTTACAGAGATTTGAAGAGAAACAGTAATAGAGTGAGAGTGTTGAGAAGTATAAACTAGCCAAGAAGGAGGCTAAAAAAGCTGTTCAGAATGCAAGAGCTAAAGTGTACAAAGAAGTGTACGAGAAGTTGGACACCAAAGAGGCTGAAAAATATATATATATAGAATTGCTAGAATAAGGGAGAGAAAGACTAGAAATTTATGTATTGTGAGGTGTCAAAGATGAGGATCAGAAGGTTTAAGTTCGAGATGAAAAACTCAAGGAAAGATGGAGAGAGAATTTTGACACATTATTTAATAGTAATTCTACTCAAGATTTGGATGACCTTACCATTCAGTGTCAGGATATGAATCATAATTTTATGCGCAGAATTAGCGAATCTGAAGTTAAAGAGGCCTTGAAGAGGATGAAATCAAGGAAAGCTCTTGGCCCAGATGGAATTCCTATTGTGGTATGGAGATGCCTAGGAGAGATGGGTGTGAGATGGCTGACAAACCTCTTTAACAAAATCTGGCTAAGTAAAAAGATACCAAATGAGTGGAGGAAGAGTACCCTAGTACCTCTCTATAAGAACAAGGGTGATATTCAGAGTTGTTTAGACTACCGTGAAATAAGACTCATGTGCCATACCATGAAGCTTTGGGAATGGGTTATTGAACACAGGCTAAGGCAAAATGTTAAAATATCAGAGAACCAATTTGGGTTCATGTCGTGGCGATCAACGACAGAGGCTATTCATTTGCTTCGTCAACTTATAGTGCAATTTCGAGAGAGAAGTAAAAATTTACATATGGTCTTTATTGATTTAGAAAAAACTTATGATAAGGTGCCAAGAGAGGTATTATAGTGGACATTGATGAAGAATAGAGTTCTCATTAAATATATTGACATAATCAAGGACATGAACAATGGAGTAGTGGCAAATGTTAGCACTTGTGGAGACCTAACAAGTGATTTTTCGATCACAATTAGATTGCATCAACGATTTGCATTGAGTCCATTCTTGTTTGCCATAGTGATAGATGAGCTTACAAGAACTGTGATATGTGCTATTTGCTGATGATATTATCCTAATTAATGATACGAGAGCTGGGGTAAATTGGAGATATGGAGACAAATTATAGAATCTCGAGGTTTTAGATTAAGTAGGTTCAAAACAGAATATATGGAGTGCAAATTTAGTAAACAAAGGATCCGATTATAATATTGTGACACTGGACGGGCAAGGGATACCGAGCAGTCAGTTTAGGTATTTGGGTTCTATTATCCAAAAAGATAGAAAGATCAATAGTGATGTCAACCATACGATTCAAGCCGACTGGTTGAAATGGAGAGTAATAAGAGTTCTATGCGACCGTAAAATCCCGTTATGGCTGAAGGGAAAAATTTATCGGACCGCTATTAGGCCAGCTTTGTTATATAGCACGAAATATTGGGCTATAAAGAAATAGCATGCCCAGAAGATGAGTGTAGCAGAGATGCACATTCTTCGTTGGATGTGTGGTAACACGAGGAGAGATAAGATGAGAAATGAAGATATTTTTATTAAGATAGGTGTAGCCCCCATACAAGTGAAGATGAGAGAAAATCACTCACGATGATTTGGTCATGTACATCGTAGACCTACATATGCGCCAGTCCGGCGAGTAAGGCTTATCAACTTAGGGCAAGTTAAAAGAGTGAAGGGGAGATCGAAGAAAACATAGATGGAGGTGATACGACAAGATATAGAAGCTAAAGGTCTTAATGAAGGCATAATGCTCGATAGAAATGAGTGGAGAAGGCTGATCCATGTGACCGATCCGGCGTAATTCACTTTTGGTTCATGTAGCCTACCCCAAATACCTGGGATAAATGTCTTAGTTGTTGTTGCCACCCCCTTTGTGCAATTGATCTTCTTAGTCGTCCTCACTTTTCGTGATTTCAAGGCAATTTAAACTGACCTACAATGGTTGCTAGTTAGATCTATTAGCAATTACATTTTAGTTTCTCAATGTCAATTGCGGCAACTTTCTAGCTTGTGGCCAATGTCTGTGTACTTCATCATTCTTGAACAATCTTTTCCTAGAAACTAACTTATAAAATTGCTTACAAAGTATCCTTTCTTTAATTCTATGCAACAACACCAGAGTGCTTATCCCAATCTTAAGGTTGACTTTAATATTCTCGGTCAATTTTTATTTAAATGTGCTCATCTCCAATAGCATGGTTGAGATCAGGGATATTCAACAAAAACCTTGAATTTGGATGTTTCAATCTAATTTAGTGTTTTAGACTAAGCCACAATGATGATTGGCTCCTTCATAAGTAAAAAAAGGTAGCTTGAGTCCTCTAATTGTTCGAAGCTACCTTAATTTTTTAGTGCTTTTCTGTAATTTTGTTATTTTAAAGTATTTTTATAAAGTAGTTTTGCAGTCTTTAATTGGAATGCAAAATTAGAATTCATCGATCATTAATGGTCATGACCTGGGAGAAAATTTGTGTTCCTATTATGCCAGGATGATCATTTCTATAACATCGGGATACTGACCGATCAAAATAGGAAAAGAAAAATAGGACGATTATGTCAATTGTTTGAAATGAAACTCTTCCCTAGCATATTAGAGACTTTGACGTAGGGCGTGTTTGGTTGCAAGGAAGTGGGCGAAAGTAAGGAAATGGGGAAGTATAATTGCTCACTTCTCTATCTATCCAAACACCGGAAAAGGAAAATAACAAAACCCATTTTCCTTTTCTCTTTTCTCTTTTACACAACCATTTCCTTACTTCTAGAGTGCTACAGTTAATTTTGTGGTCATATAAATCTCATTTGTAATAAGTTGTAGCTCAAAACAGTTAATTTTTGATCATGTAAATCTCACTTGCATTCTAATTATATCCCATTTTTTATTTTTCTTAATTAATTTTTATTTTAATATTATTTTACGGTCAACTTTGCAGTCAATTTTTCCACTTCCACTTCTAGATTATCATCCAAACACCGGAAAAAACATAATATTTTCCAAATCACACTTCCCAACAATATCCAAACACCGAAAAGCTTACTAACCAATTCCCAAGCTCCAAAGAGAACTATTACCGCTTCCTCACTTCTTCACTTCCTCACTTCCACCCTTAACCAAACAGGCTCGTAGAGCAGATAAGGAAAAGAGGAAGAAGAGGTAGAAATTTGAAGATAAGATAAATAAGAAGAAAATAAGAATGGATTCGGGCTTCAGCACCCAAGAAATCTCTCTCCCACTTTGCACATCACCATGTAAAGATTCAAATTGAATAGCACATCAGCATGCTAAACAAAAAATTTTCATTTAATCAAATCATCAGTCTACTAATCAAATACAACTCTTAACCTTTTACATGGACCCACAGACTAAGACTTTTCCCAACATATCTACTATGAGACTAAACACACTAAATAAACAAAATAAAATAACTACATAAAAATAGCTATAGTAATCGCCACCATTCACCCCGGCTTAAAAGCATTTATTTTTTTTATGAATGTCGTGATGGTAAATGGCAAGCATGACCGGATTGAACTGAATTATCTCATACAAATCATCTCAATCGGGTCATGGTGGAGGTCGAGGAATCGGCATTCATGTGTCACTTCTGAACCAAGGTGGTAGAGGTGGAACGGGTTTCCGTGATTGATCAGTAGCAGACGACGAAGGCTCAAACATGACACAAACAGCAGGCAAAGCAACTCACCTCTGCTAAAAACTGAACCAAACTAGGATCTCATGGGATGTTCAATCGCCGGTAATGAAAGCATTCTTCAAAACCCTATCGAGACCTGTACACCAGAAGCATGCAACTTCCTCGTGACTTCAGACTGACTCGTCACAATCACCTCAGTGTCAACTGCAAATTCCTGCAATACACTTGGGGTGGCAATTAGGTCGGGTCGGGTCGACCCGACCCGATTATTATACGGGTTGCCCACCCGACCCAATTAACTATACGGGTCAAATATCAAAACCCAGATCCAACCCGGGCTTATACGGGTCGACCTGACCTATTTAACCCATTTAAATTCCCACCCCTAATCCCTCTTTATCTCTCTCAGTGTCCCTCTCTCTCTCTCTCTGTCGGTGGCAAGATCGGCGACGAGATCGGCGAGCATCTAAGCATGAGATGGCGGAGGGGTTGGGGCTCGATTTCGGCGAACATCTAAGCACGAGATCGGCGTCGGCGAGCATCTGAGCACGATGGTGATGGTGGTAAGTCCGGTGATGGTGGAGGTGATGGTGAACTGGTGATGGTGGTGGTGATGGTTGTTATGGTGATGGACAGATGGTGGTGGTGATGGTGATCATGGAGGGGGCGGTGATGGCGATGATGTTGGTGGTGTTGGTGGCGGTGATGGTGGAGACTCCCGAGTTCGAACTAGTGATGGGTTCGTATGTTGATGCTCCACCGCTTGTGATGGGTTTGTGTGCTCACTGGTGATGGGTTCGATCTGCTCGCTAGTGATGAGTTCGATCTGCTCGCTGGAGATAGGTTCGATGACTTCGATTTGCTCGCTTGTGATGGGAAGGGGGAGAAAAAGAGACCAGGAGAACGGGAGGAGGGGTGGGGGAGGAGGAGAGTGGCAGAAGGGGGAGAGGGGAGAGGTAAACGGGTCTAATAGGCCTAAACGGGTCTGGCAGGTTCAGGTCGACACGACCCATTTAATAATCGGGTCAGGTGTGTTGACCTGATTATGACCCAAACCTGTATAGACCAAACCCAGCCCGATAACTCCGGGTAGGGTGGGTCGCGACCTGTCTGCCACCCCTACAATACACTATATGGACAAGCAGAAAATTTATAGTTATCGCTGCAATTTGCTAACTGTCTAGTGATATCATCAAATACAACAGGCAAATACAATGTAGTAGATACTCTATGCATAACTCCTGAAGGTAAAGAACGGAATACATAAAATGCCTAGAAAGATGTGCAACAGACTGTTAGTAGGATACTAGATTCAGAACAAATTTCTAAACACCCACTAAAAGAAGAAAAGTCAGAAACTTTCTGGTGGATCATAGTAAAGAACTCTAAAAACTAACTAGAAAGAGGATAACTAAAAATAGTTGTTGTAGACTCAACTATTGGCTCACATTCAACATCATTAGTGTCATTATCATAAGTATAGACATCAGTCGGTATATGTATGCTAGACAACTCGCACATCTACATCGTCCCTGGTTCTTCAGAAAACTCATAAATTTCATCAATAATTTGTGTATCAGAATTGGCTAGCGAATCCACTACGACACTAGTAATAGTGGAGGAAACATAAACATCCTCAACAACTCTCGAGTCTTTAACATCATCACTAAGAACGCTATTAATATATCGACTCTTGCCTCATAATTCTATCCTCTTTAACGTGGAATTGCAATCCCAAGCTAACCCGAAGATAAGGTCAAGTTTTTCTAGCATGCGATCGAGGTTCTCTCCCATGTCAGCTCAACTAGCCAAACAAACATGTATTAACACTAATGCACGACAAACAAACTCAAGGATGCAACATGAATCCTAGACTCAAACAAAACTAAATGATGAGAATTAAAATTTTCTAAAAGGTACAAGTTCTAAATGTAAAGAAAATGCAATCCTAAATGATGAAAAATAACAAACACGGGTGCAACCACTATGAGAGAGCAAATAACAATTCAACTAGTAAATTCTAATTGTCCAATAGTAATTGCAAAGAATTTAGTAACGACAAATCAGCTTAAGTTAGTAGTCACCTGAGGGGTGAGTCATTCACGCCAACTATAAGATCTCTCTAAAATCTTTCAGAGAAATACCTACATCGGAGAGCTAAAAGTTACTCACGAAGTCCTGAAACAGTACTATCACCAATCGACAACTTTGTAGTGGCCGAATTTGCTAACCAAAAGTTGTGAAATTTTCCCAGTCGCTCCGAGACTCGGTCATGGATTCCACGATTCAGACGAAACTCGATTCAGACTCCAAACGGGCCTGAAACGGACTCTGAAAGAACATTATGTTGTTGGTGAATAGTAGTGGCTCAGACAGAGCTGATGACATCAGCTTGGCTCGGTTGACGTCAAAGACGGCTCAGGTGACGTCAGCGACGGCTCAGGAGGCTCGGGAGTCGGCTCGGATCGAGCCGATGATGTCAGCTTCCGAGCCGTTAATGTTTGCTTCGGCTTGTAGCGGCTCAAGTCAGCTTGGGCTGACTTGGGTTGCTCGGGTCGAATCCCAGTGGACAGGATCGGATCCAAATGAAAATGAGTTCTAACTTAAACCCGTTGAAGATTGGGTCAGATCTGAAATCAAACCCATTCGAAATTGAGCGGATATAAGAATCGATTCGATCAGATCTCGTCTTCCTCGCGAGGCTCTGGCTTGATGGCGGCAGGGCGGGGCAGATTTGACCTCCTCAGTGAGGTCAAGGGAAGATTAGGACAGCGATGACATTGTGTCAACGAGGTGGGAAAGAGATCTTGAAGCTGGTGAGATGGCATGGCAGAAGTTTGAAATGGTGGCGACGAAAGTTGGAGAGGTCTGCTTGCATTGATGGCGACGGAGCATCGGCGAGGTCATCAAGGCACAGTGATGGCCTTGACGAGGTTGCGGCGGCTTAGACTGAAGACAGTGATGACGTCAGAGGACTCGAAGAGGCGGCGGTGGTGTCGTGGCGACGGCGAGGAGAGATGAAGAGGTGGAGTTGGTGGCCGGGAAGACGATGGTGATGAGGGCGCGAAGTTGGTGGCGGGGCTGTGTTGACGATGGGGGAGAAGATGAACAATAGCTGATTTTTTTATTTTTCTTTTCTTTTTTTCTTTTCTTTCTTATTCTTTTCTTTTTGGAATCTGACTAGGGTTTCAGATTTTTTTTTTTTTTGAACTAGCGAAGAGAAAAGGGAGAGAGAAGGATATAAGGTTTTGTAGAGGAGAAGGCTAGGTTTTTTTTTTTTAGGGAAAGATTTTTTTTTGTGGAGGAAGAAAAAAGGACTTTAGCTCTGATACTAAACTGACGTAGAACAAATAGGGAATAGAGGAAGAAGAGAAAATTTGAAGATAAAATAGATAAGAAGATATGGATGGATTCAGGCTTTAGTACCCGGGAGATCTCTCTCCTACTCTGCACATCACCATGTAAAGATTTAAATTGGATAGTACATCAGCATGCTAAACAAAAATATTTCATTTAATCAAATCATCATAGTCTACTAATCAAATACAACTCTTGCCTTATATAGGCCCACACACTAAGACTTTTCCCAACATATTCAATATGTGACTAAACACACTAAATAAATAAAATAAAATAACTACACAAAAATAGCTATAGCAATTCCCATCAAACTTATTTCTATAGCAGATCATGAGGAAGAAAAATTTTGGTTTAAAAACTTCTCAGTTTGAGCATATGCTAGAATAACTAAGATCAGATCTACGGCAGTTCTCTATGGCTTTTGTAAATGCAATGTAATAAAGTATATGCGCATACAAAAGATATTGCTTTAGATTTACTAAAGCCTGGAACTTTTTTGGCTGAACAAGACAAACTACTTCTATACACCACATATAAGATTAAGAACTTGCTGACTAAAACATCAAAATCCTAGTCCTTTACAAGTAGGAACTATGCAAACCTAAAAATCATTCAATCGTTGCATCCTAAGGACCCTAACCCATTTCCATATCTTCAAGAATAAATTTTCACATACCTAACAAGTCTAAACTCATACAGACTCGCAAGTCGCAACCATGTCCAATGAGCATCAAGTAGTACATGAATATCGAAAGTAAAGCATAAATTTGGAACACAAAGATATGCAACAAAACTTTGTTTTATATCTTAAAGGGAAGCACCTGTCACCCTTAGGTTTTCTTGTGCGATCTCCTGTGCTAAAATTAGCCATACTATACTCGCAGCGCACCTGAGTGAGTTGCCAAGATATACTTAAAACTTTCTCAGAGAAAAAGAAAAACCAACACAAGATTAAGCAATCCAAAAGAAGGAGAACAGGAAATACCAGTGCTTGGTTGTTAATTTGTTGGCTCCTATTTTGGACCTGTATTATGTGGAATAGTTAAATCAAATAAGAACCAAAAAAATGAAGTTTACAAGAAGAAAACAAACATGAGGGTAAAAGTTTAAAGAAAACAATGCTATACTTCTTTTATAAGTGTTATATCTTATAAATTCTAATCTTACACCTGATACAATCAAGGTATAAGAATTGGTGAAAAATCAAATTTCACGGCCCTTGGCTGTACAGGCCAAGATGTTGGGATTATCAAACAACAACACGGGAAATTCTCCAGAGAAGCCAGTCCCTTAGCTTTTGATATTAGATAGATCGTAGTGAAATTTTCAACAAATTTTATTTTATCTCTTTAGCTTAAATTAAGCCTCACAAAAAATGCATGTCGATATAGCAAAAAACTTGCCACTAGGCAGTACCACAAATGCTCTCTGGGCCTTAGTTTCATAAGCTAATTCTACCACTTAGCAGCAGGGCGCAACCAGGATTTTTATTTTTATTTTATTTTTTTATCTCTCTTTCTTTTTTTTTCTTTTCTTTTTTTTTTTTTTTTTGGGTGGGGGGGGGGAGGGGCAACATAGCGTATAAAAACAATAATTCATAAACTATGAGAAGATGTTGCTGCTCTGGTTTCTTTGATCTTGCCTCGTGAAAATTTTCACTTGAATCAATAGCACAAACAACTGAGTTAATAACCAAATACAAAAAAGAAAGTGAAATTTATGAAGTAAAACTCAGCTCAAACAAATGAGAACATGCTTTTCCTATGTGAAGCTCTCTCTTGTTCTTTGAATAGCTATGATTTTCAGAATGTCGATTAGAACTTGAAGTCGTTTGTGAAGTCCAACCTTTTATTCAAAGCCAAGAGGAGAAACGGTTAAGGCTATCTTAACTTTTCCCGTTTTATTTGGGTTTTAAATTGACGGATTGAACTGGCAATAATTGCTTTCTTTCTCTTTTCATTTTATCTCCGTAGTTATCCTGTCATTTCAGATTTTACTAGACTTGATAAGAAAAGTAAAACTAGAAAACTAAAACTCAAATATCAGATAGAGTTTGTGGTGATATAATAATTTTATTTTGTGGTGATGTAGAGTTTGTGGTGATATCAGATAGCCACAATAAAAGACAGATTTAAAATTCTATGAGACCCACTATTCCTTAATGTGTGTTATTTGATAAAAACAGTTTCCCATAAAATGTGGAGAGAAACAATTGTCCGCGTGTGTTTCTTTTTGAATGTCCCTTTTTTTCAATTTTTTGGAGGGGCAAAAGTTATAAGCTATATGGGAAATCTTTTGATTAGGTGAGGGTACGGTTGCCCCCCACCCCCACTCCCAACCCAACCCAACCCCCCCGAGTCCGCCCATGCCACTTAGGTTTCCCTGTTGATCTTCCATATTTATACAAAACCCCTCTCGGGTATACTTTCATCAGGCAGGCATTTGGCAATTGGCACAATTCAGTGGGTTGAAATAAAAAAAACCTAAATAACCCCATTTTTAAGGAAAACATGTAAGTGATGAAATAACAACAGAATATGGTTGAAATTCTAAATAAACGTCAAACCACACAGACACAATTCGACAATACAGAGTTTTAAACTAATGAAACAAAACCTCCTAAAGAAAGAACCTCAGTTCAAAACCCCTGGAGCATAAATTCACCCACATTTTCAAACCAACCCATCTCTAACTTATGCAATAAAAAAAAATTCCCAAACACACGTGACTGCAGCTCATGCTAAAAGTAAAAGTAATGAATTAATAATAGACTAACCTAAACATTTCAAAATTATTATGGTCTTGGGTGACAACAACAAACAAAATGAAGTCAAAATAAAATCAGTAAAAAGAGACGGCATCAGAGTCGACCAAACCTCACGGGGGCCGTAGACAGCAGCAATGACCTTGGTGTTCCCCATCTCAAATGAAGCTGACCTGCATCCCAAAACCCAAAACCCACTTACCAAGGGGGGGAAATTCCTTTTTCTATTTTTTTGGGGTAATATTATTTCAACAAATCAAATGGGTACTCAAAGAACAAGCCAAAAAAGAAAGAATACCCATCAGCTTTTGCGACAACACCAATCTCCCCTCGAATCTGCCTCATCTGATACCATAACAAAATTGGGTCAAATTCCTTCATCATTGTCAAATAAAATCATGAGATATAGAGAAAAAGAGAGATCTTTTTTGTGTACTTCGTTGGGACGGCGACCATCTAAGCGAAAGCCAGTGAGGGGATTCACGTACTCCATGTCTGCGTCTCTTCCTAAGTCTGAACTCTGATGAAGTTGGCCGGGACGGGTCGAGGGTTTTTGGAGGTCGGGGAACCGGGTCGGAACAGGCTCGACTACCCAATTACCCGATCCATGTCTGTCCCGACATTAAGCTTTAAGAAATAATCATGAGATTTTAGACCAAAAAGTTGAGAAATTATAAGATAAATAAATAATAAACTAGTATACCGTTTGTCGGCGGTATAAACTGAACCGACAGAACAGCATAGATAAAGATTTTGGGCGGGATGGTGGAGCGGGAGGAAGGGGAGGGGCGCTCTCTCTCGGTTGAAAATGAACGGGCGGACGGACGGACGGACGGACGGACGGACAGACAAAATTCGTGAAGGAGTCACGAAAGAAAACCCCCCTTCGGTGATTTTGATAAAAATATAGTAAAAACTATTTCTCACAAAGAAAATAGAAAAACATTAACCGAAGTATTATGACACCATTCATAAATGTTTGTACAATTATGTTTTTGAGGGATTTCGTTTCAACCACCTATGTCAAATCGTAATTAGGAAAAATTTCAGTCACAAAATTTAATTTGCTTCAACCACCTCTATTTTTAAAGAAAAGGCGTGCCTGGTGAAATAGATTTAAATGTGTCCTGCAGTGTTAACCTGAGGATTGCAACCATAATCGCAGTCCTCACAAAAATCCACGTTTTTAATCTTTATTAGAACTGTGATTGTGATCACAATCCTCAAAAAAATATCATGTTTCTAAGTCTCTATAGGATTGTGATCCTCTTTACTAGGACCGTGATTACGATCGCACTCCTCTCAAAAAGCCAATGCTTCTGAGATTTTATAGGACCGCATCCATAATCGCAGCCCTCATAATCGCAATCTTCACAAAAATGCTGTGTTTTTAAGTCTTTATTAGAGTTGCAATCATGATCGTAGTCTTCACAAAAACACAATTTCCCATCCTATATTGGGATTGCGGCAATGATCGCAGTCCTCGCAAAAATGTCCTAATTTTCAGTTAATAAAAGGACTGTGATTATAGTCACAGTCTTCTAAAGAAAGGATTACGATTATAATCACAGTCTTTTAAAGAAAGGATTACGATCATAAGTCGCAGGCCTCGTATCAGCATCATCATCAGCAGTAGACCCCCTATTCACCGACGTCGAATGATTCTCAATATTTTTCAGATCTAAATCCAACATCGATCACAAAACACAAACAAGATTCATCGCCATCACGAACAAACGAGATCTACAAAAGGTCGATCTTAAAAAAAAATTGTTCTAAGGGTTCCGCCCCCTGCGACCCTCATGAGGGGGCTTATCGCCCTATTTCAACTTCCACGTCGACCTTACCGTGAAGATCGATCAGTAAATTACTTTGTGTCGGGTCAGGGTTGAAGAGAGAACAACGTTACGAGCGATGAGGAAAAGTAAAGAGAAAACGAAAATATGTAAAGAAGTGGTGGTTGGAAGAAATCAATTTATGCTGACACGGATGAGACTATAGCGAATAAAAATAAGGGGTGAGTTTTTTTCCTAATTATGAAGGAAAGTTGGTAGTTGTAGCGAATATTTTTTATATTTTATTGAACGGTTAATTATTAATTTAACCATTGATGAATAAGTTATTTATTAATTATTTTTTGGATAATTTACAGCTAAAACCTCTGAGGTTTCATACGTTAACAAAAAAACGCCTGAAGTTTAAAATTGAGCACCGGACCCCCGCCGTTTAAATTCTATAACCCTGTTAGTTTTTCCAATCAGGTGACCCCTAAAATGTCAATATTACCCTTCTTTTCAGTTTGAAACTGAATTAAGAGAGAGAGAGAGAGAGAGAGAGAGAGAGAGAGAGAGAGATGAAAAACTAAGAACCGAGCTTGTCAATTGGGTTATAATGGAAAAATAGTCTTTTGGTGAGTTTTTACCTCTACACTTTATCTTTCCTCTCTCATCTCTATTGGATTTTAATTTGTTATTATAATTTTATTGTAGGTCCTTCAAACTTGGCAAATCTTCCTCTCTCATCCCCAATTCTCTAAATGTTGTTGATGGTGCAGATCAAGCCCTTCTAAATTCATCAAATTCCATCAAATTTAGCGATCAAGATCTATTATAGAATTACTGAATAAATGTTTTCTCCGAAATAGAGTAAAATATCTTTAAAAAGAATTTATGACGCAATCGATACTTATTTTTTAATCATTTATTTATTTATCTATAAATATTAACTAGACGCTGTCAAAATTAAGTTATGACACCCCTAATACTTAGGGCCTGTTTAGATTTGAAGTTTGTAAATTTTAATTTATTTTGAACTGTAGTTTGAGGTTTACAAACCAGAGTGTGCAAATATCTAATTGCAATTTTCTACTGCAGTTTCACTAGCCAATTAAATTTGGAGTTAAAGAAAATTTCACTCTAGTTGGACTTTTTTTTTCAAATTACAGTTAAGGCCCACTTTTAGGGCCTGTTTTATTTTGAGTTTAAGTTTTTTAAAATTTAGTTTTCTACAGTTAAAGGCTTGTTTGGTTTTGAAGTTTCTAAATTGTGTTTGGTTTCAAGTTGTAGTTAGATATTTGCAAATCGTAGTTTGAAAAGGTCCAACTGCAACTTTATAAAATGTAGTTTCACTAACTTTATGGCCTGTTTAGATAAAAAAAAGTTATCTCAAACTCGATTTTTAAAATCAAATTAAAAAAATGTAGCTGTTAGAAACTAGTTGTTGTGCAAAAAATAGAATTATTTTTGAACTTCTTTTTCTAAAATAGAAAAACCAATCATCACTAACTATTAGGGGCGCCACCGGATGCGGATTATCCGCGGATATCCGCATTTGAATCCGCCTCCAATCTGAATACGGATATCATTTTTTTACATCCGTCAATATTCATATCCCTATCAGAAAGGTAGGTGCGGATACAAATATAGTAAGCAATATCTTATTCGAATCCGATCCGATATCTGAATGTTGAGTGCTTAATAATGATATCCGTATAGAAGAGACTATTATTCAATGGAATAAGACATTAGATTTTGATATATTGAATTGGTGAAAAACTAATAGTGAAAAGTATTCGATTCTTGTAAGAGTAGCACGAGATATTTTGAGTATTTCAACATCAACATCAACTGTGGCGTCCGAATCGGCATTTAGCACCGGAGGTTGTGTAATCTATTGTTATAGAAGTCGAATGACAATAGATACGATAAAAGTATTGATATGTACACAATAATATCATAGTATTTATCATATTTAATATTATTGTAGATGAGATAAAAAGTAATATAAGCATTGTCCGTTTAGTTTATCCTTAACCATATCCATTTTTAACATATCCAATTAGTATCCGCATCTGATCCGCTAATATCCAATTCATATCCGATATTCGATTTTGACGAGTATGGATATAATTTTTTTACATCCGCCAATATCTGTATCCGTATCCGAATTTTGGGTACGAATACGGAGATGGTAAAGACAATATCCGATCTGTATCCGATCTGATGGCACCTCTACTAACTATTTGTTGTATTATGGTTAAAACCTGGCCCTTATCCAGGGACACTCTGTGTTAAGATTTCCTAAATGGGAGGTTAATGAGACATATACTTTAACCATTCCGGTCTACCTTCTCAACAAAATGTTTAAAACTCCATTTATTTCTAAATATGAATATGTGGCGTTGGAGTTGACTTAAGGGCCTGTTTGATTAAGGGTGGAAGTGAGGAAGTAAAGAAGTGAGGAAGTGGTAACAGTTTCCTTTGGAACTTGAGAATTGGTTAATAAGTTTTCTGGTGTTTGGATGTTGTTGGGAAGTGTGATTTGAAAAATGTTATGTCCTTTCCGGTGTTTAGATGGTAATGTAGAAGTGGAAGTGAAAAAGTTGAGCACAAAGTTAATCGCAAATAATATTAAAATAAAAATTAATTGAGAAAAATAAAAAATGGACTGTAATTAGAATGCAAGTGAGATTTACATGACCAAAAAATTAACTGTTTTGTGTTACAACTTATTACAAATGAGATTTAAATGACCAGAAAATTAACTGTAGCACTCTGGAAGTAAGAAAATAGTTGTGTAAAAAAGAAAAGAGAAAAGGAAAAGGGATTTTCTTATTTTCCTTTTCCGGTATTTGGATAGATAGGAAAGTGAACAATTATACTTCCCCATTTCCTTACTTCTGCTGACTTCCTTGCAAGAAGAAGAAGACGTCTTAATGGATGATATACTCCGTGTATTTCAAGATCCTGCTGTGCCACGCCCAATGCACACCTCATGTCTTATAGGAAACATGTATGTCAGGGAGGATTTAGAAGGTCATCCAAAACATTGCAAAAGAGAGTTTAATGTGGAGCCTCACATTTTCTAGTTTTCTAAACATTGATTGATCAATGAAGAGATAACAGTCTTCTTCAAAATACTAGAAGAACCAGCAAACAAAGTAAATATTTAATTGCAAATTAAATGTGCTATGTTGGAATCTCTCTGTTGCTAGGTGAACTAGACCAGCTCGTCCCAACATGAAAATGAATATTGCCACATGTTCTTCAAAACTGGTTCTTCCACTTTTCTAAAAAAGATTGTATCGCTTAATTGATCAACCAATGTTTGAAAAATGTGAGGCTTTATACGAAACTCTCCATCCTTGTTGTGCCCTCCACCCCACCTGATGGGGCCATGCTGGATCTTGACCCCACAGCCTTCTATTTTGATGTGCTACCTCCACCTTCTCCTCTGCATCTGCAGCGGCTTTCGCTTCCCTCATTTTCGTCTTCCCTTTTGTTGGATTTGGACCCTTCAATGGAGTTATTGTTCTCCTTGAGATCTAGCCCACCTTCACTGCCTCTGTTTATCACTCTTATTCCTTTCTAAGCCTCCATTCAGCTCTATCCCCTCTCCTTCCCTGGCATCGACGCTGACGCCACTGTCGTTGGCTCGAAAACAGCTCCTCCCCATAACGCTAACCCCTCTTAGCACCGATTTGATCCTCTCCCTCTTGACCCCTCGGTCAGCGAGCTTTTTAACCCCTAGTCTAATTTTGAATTCAAATTCAAAATCTAAACTTCTTAGGCCTGGACCTGGGCCTGGACTTACCACCTCAGCCCACCCCTCCTCCCTCAATCTAAGCCCGAGTTATCTATCTTCTTTCAGCTCATCGCCAGGGTTGCCAACTCAACCCTTTCTCCTCCTCCTTAGACCTAACCTAATCCACCTTCTTCATTTAAATCTGTTTCCTGTAACCTGTTATCCACTCCATCTTTACTCGTCAACTTTCAATCTTCTTCACTACCTGCTCCGCCACTTTGCTCCCCTACCTGTCTTGCTCCATCGGCTTGTACCTCCAATATGTTGCGCCCTAACCATGAAACCTCTCCCCCTACTCCTATTGTCCCCTCTTCTTTTACCTCTCCATCATGCCTACCCTCTTCCATTCTGGAGTTAACCTTCCCCTTGCCGGACATTATCACCTCGGCCACTCCCATTTCCTTCTCACCCCTACCCCAGCCCCTCTTTTCTCATATTCTTCCCCTTTGACCCCCCGGTGTGAGGTACTCCTCCTCCTAAGGGCCAACCACAACCTCCATCCCAATCCCCACCACCCTCTAATATCTCTTCCTTCCTTTGTGGCTCCCGCACGGCACCTTCACCCTTCATCAGGTGCAGTAGGCACCTCAGTACTATTTCCTCTTCTAAAGGGCTGGTCAGCAAAGAGCACTGGAACCACCCTGCCCTCCTGATTCTAAATCCATTGGTTGATGCTCCTCATGGGATTGTCGTCATTCCAAATGGCCCTTGTTTTTCTATGTTCACAGATGATGAGATAGCTAGACTGTCCACCTAATTCGGATATACTCTACTAGACGATCCCTATGCCACCATCACTCATTTTCGAGCCCTTGAGGTGAGCTGGTCTCGCCAATGACGATTGTTCGTGCCGGATAGGGTATTCATCACTTTATGATCATTTTGAATTGGAATATTAGGGGTCTCAGGGATCTTGATAAGAGAGCGAAGGTCCGCGATTTCTTATATCTCTTTGAAATTGGTGTGGCTGTTTTTTGAATCCAAATTTTGCTTTCCTTCCTTTCATTTTCTTCGCTCCATTGGGGGACCTGAATCAATAAATAGGCGGTTCTTTACTATATTGGTGCTTCAAGTGGGTAACTTGTTGGGTGAAAAGGAAAGTTTTTTGAGCAAATATGTCAACTCTTTGCTAAAATTTTCTATTTCGGTGAAACTTAGAGAAAGGGTTACACAATCCACCTCTTGTGTTTCTTCTGTGTATATGCAAATGATCGTTCCCTCAAGCCTCTTTTTCTTCAAAAACTCGGTATAATTCATTCTTGGTGTTCGTCGGAGCCTTGGCCTTTGATTGAGAATTTCAACATGACTAGATTCATGCATGAACGACAAGGTTGTAAAGGCTACTCTTTCGACTTGAACTCCTTTAGTGATCTCATCCTGGATCTTGGCTTAATTGATATACTGCTCGGGGGAAGATCCTTTATTTGGTCTAATAAGCGTGTCGTGCTGCCTTTGCGAAGCTTGACCGGTTCTTCATCATGGATTCTTGGGATGATATCTTCCCCCTTTCTTTTGCAAGGCTCTATCCAATGCCCTCTCCAATCACATACCATCTCTCTCCTTACCTTCTCCAACCAAAGATGTGCCACAAGATTTCACTTCGAGACCATGTGATTGGAATACCAAGATACATGAGATATTATGGCTAATGCTTGGTCCTTCATCTTCCATGCCAATGCTGCCACTAGCCTTGCTCAAAAGCTTCGCAAGAGTAGGAGTGCCCTAATGATCTGGAGTAAAGCAAAATTAGGTTGTGTGAAAAGGCAAAAGCTTCATATTTTTGAGGTGCTCAATAAGCTTGATGTTCTCCTTGAATCTCGACTGCTCTCTTCCTATGAATCATCTCCCAAAGTGTCCTCTCTCAATGATCTCGATGGGATTCTTTGCCTTGAAGAAATTATGAGGTGACAAATGACCCGTTCTCTTTGGCCCAAACAAGGGGATCAAAACTCAAATTTTTTTCACCATGTTGCCAACACAAGGTACTGCTACAACCTCATTACACACTTCTCTTCCAAGAGGAGACTCTCACTACTAATGTATATTACACATGCTTTTACCACTTACTTTTCTCAAATTTTTAGTGCCCCTCATCATCCTCTTTTGCATGCAAATTAGGATATTCTTTATCTAAATTGTGAGTGGTCTTCGAGGGATATTGAGAAACCCTTCAAAGAGAATGAAATTAGAGTTGTCATATTTGGGCTTGGTGCAGTGGGTCCAAATGAACTCCTGATAGTCTTTTTTCAAAAATTTTGGGATCATGTCAAGACAGATATTGTTTCATTATTCAGCTAATTCTATAATGGTGTTATATATCTTCGGTGCTTCAATTATGCTTGATTGCCCTCATTCTGGGAAAGGAAGGTGTTTCTTTGGTTAATGCATTCTGGCCTATTAGTCTTCTCAATGCCGTTATCAAGATGATCACCAAAGTACTTGCCAAACGACTTCGCCTTCACATCACCTCCTAGTCGATCAAGCCCAATCAATCTTCACTAAAAATAGATACATTCTTGATAGTGTGGCTTGTGCTCATGAGATTGTTGCGGCTACATCGACTCTGATGTTGAGGCTGTGTTCCTTAAGCTTGATTTTGAAAAGGCATTTGATTCCATTAGTTGGGATTTCCTCTTTAAGTTACTCTTGGCACGAGGGTTTGAACATCGTTGGATTGGTTGGATTAAAGCTTGCTAGACCTGCGTGACTTCTTCCATTGTTGTTAATGGGAGGCCGGTCAACTACATCTATTGCCATAAGGGTCTTTGGCAAGGAGACTCTCTCTCCCCGATCTGTTCATCCTTGTGGCTGATACCCTCGCATGTATCATCTCCATACCCGGCAATAGCGGATGCATTCAAAGGTGGGCTCTTTTCCTTGACCGAATGATATAGTTAGTCTAAGCTATACCGATGACACTTTCCTTGTGCTGGGAGATTCAAGATCCTTCATTTCCCTCAAGATACTTCTTTATGAATTTGAGATGATGACGGGTCTTAAAATCATTCCACAAATCATTTGTATATAACTAAAGTAGATGTGAAGAGATGGGCACAATAGCCGCCACCATCCTAAATTACAATCTCAGTTCCGTACCATTCACATATCTTGGGCTACCGACCAAAGCGACCTTTATTACTAAAGAAGATTGGCAACCACTTATTGAAAGGGTCGATAATCGACTTGCTACTTGGAAAGGCAATGCCCTTTCTCGAGGAGGTAGGTTCATTCTTGTGAACTCCATATTGTCATCTATGCCGCTATACTTCATGTTCTTCTACTATTTTCTGGAATGGGTAATTCATACCATCGAACACATTCATGGGGCTTTCTTTTGGAAAGGCACAAGGAACATACATGGGGGCATGTGCTCGATTAATTGGCAACTTGTTTGCACTCATAAGAATCAAGGTGACTTGAGTGTATGCAACCTTTGGGATTTCAACCTTGCCCTGCTATCCAAGTGGAGATGGAATTTTTTTATGATACATATGCCCTGTGGGTGGCCCTTGTTGCCAACAATTATTATAGAAGGTGGAGAGCCCATGACCTACAAACCTTTCTCCGGGTACATGTCGCCTTTTTAGAGAGGCGTTCTAAAGGCATCCACGACTTTTGCTTCTGACATTGCAATTATAGTGCAGGTCGGATGCACAACAAGATTTTAGCTTGATCATTGGGTAGGTAATGATACTCATACCTTCTCATACCCCAATTTATTTATGGTTGCAAGGGATCATTCTTCAACGGTCAACTCTCAACTTGCCTTCTTGAAGGAAGCCGGATTTAGGCCCTCAATTTTAGGAGATGGTCGCATTAATTTACGGGAGCAAATATTCACAATAAGTTCAACTCTCTCCTCAAGCTCATTCAATCCATATAACTCTCAAATACACCAGATGTGGGAGTATGAAAGTTTCATCGAAGTGGTATATTCACCGCTAACTCCCTCTATAGGCATCTTACCAGGTATCGAGGAGAGAACAATTGCTTTCGATGGATTTGAACTGCTCAAACTCCTTTAATAATCAAGGTGCACATATGACTCTCATACCATGAACGCCTTCTTACAACAGATATTCTTAACAAAAGAGGTATTTATACTTTACCATTGTTTGCTTTTTAGGGTAAACCCGAAAACTGCTGCTCACATTTTTTTTCATTGCCCCTTCAACTTGGATCTTTGGGCACTAGAGAGAAATCATTTAGCAATATCCTCTTGGTCCTCTTTCATTGCTTCTCTTTGGAGGTGATTGAAGACTTTCCCATATTTCATCGGTGGGATGTGTTGTTATCGCAATCACTGGGGATGTTTGGCAAGAGCGGAATCAAAGGGTTTTTAAAGTAAAATCCTCTTCTACATTGGAGCTTGGTGATCAGATTTTATTTTTGGCGTCTCTTTGGCAAAGTCACTTTCCTTTCCATAACTGCCGCAAACTTCCTTAGAGTGTTGTTATTTGATTTCTTTGACTTGTTTTGTTGTATTGTTGTCTTCCTTGTAACCTCACCCATCTCTCTTTCCCCCCTCTTTCTCTTTCTTGAAACTCTCAATTCTTTATTCTTTTAATAAATTGGGTCCAAGCCCTCGCCCTTCCCTAAAAAAAAAAACTCAAAATCAGATAGACTTTTAATAGATAATCGTTTTAACGATTAAAAATATTAAAATATTCAAAAATAACAAGATTTTAAGATTTTAGTTGAAAAGTAATAAATATTTTTGTTAATTCATGCAATTAGCAAAACTAACTTATTTGTAAGGAAAACCTAATTATTTATATTTTATTTTCACTTTTTTAAGCATGTTTTCTTCTTTCAATGTTCCTCTCTCCTTCGCCCTCTTCTCTCCCTAACGTAAACCATTATAAATTTTGTAAAACAAATTTAAATTTTCGATCGAATCAGATTTTTGAGCATAAAAAATGACAAAATATAGAGATTTAAAAAAATAAACATTTTCAAATAAAAAAGAATTCAGTGGGGTTGATCCTAACTAAGGGCCTATTTTGGGGGAGGATTTTTGGGAAAACTACAGTTAGGCTCACACTATCAGCTTTCCCATGAAAAAGCCAACAGTGAGACTCATGAGCTCAGCTTTCTCAACGTTTTCTCACAAGTCAAAGAAAAAACCTGCAACTACTGAAATGGCACTGTTTGCGGGGCCTACGAGATTTTTTTTGTGTGTTTGACTTTTCTTAACTAAACACATTATATGACAAAAGCCTGCAAGGCCCACTGAAGTCAAACTTCCAAGCCATGTTCCAGAACAGTTTTATGGCAACAAGGCCTAAATAACTTTTTCTCTTTTTTTAAACCGACCAAAGGGAGATTTTTTTTCCTGCGACTTGTATAGAAATTTTATCTGTTCGCGAGAGAGAGCAGTGTCGACCCTCACCTTCTTCTCTCAGCTTCCTTCTCCTCTCTCTCACCGATTGGTCGATTTTTCACCAACAACAGCGGTATACTAGTTTAATTAAAGAGAGAGACGAGAAGGGGGAGAGAGGAGACATTTTTTTCAAGTCAAACTGGAATGATCTAGAAAATTCATATTTGTTGAGTGCAAACGATTGCGCACGTTCATGCACTTGTAATTAGGAATGTAAATGGTACCCGAAAACCCAATAACCGGATCCGATCTTTACAAACGGGTCGGATTTGGATCTAAAAACTAGACCCGAAATCCTTATCGGTCAGGTATAAGTATTACTATTTCAAACTCGAAACCCATAACAAACCCAAAAAGAGAGTAAATTTTATAAAATGGTACTTATCATCATACATTTCACGATATTTAAATTAATAAAATTATAAAAATGAGAACTTGATCAAATTATTATAAAAGCAAATTATATAAATTTTCATTTTGCATCTAATAAAATTGAAATACACTTTAAAAATAACTCTCATTGAAACTTTAATACACCTATTTAAAATCCGAATCCGACTCGAACCCGCTAAAAGAAGAGATTCCAACTCGAACCAGAGTCTGAACCCGAATTCCTTATCAGGTTCGGGTTCGGATATGGCACGGTCCGACTCGAACCCGACCCGTTTACGCCCTACTTGTAACCATTGAAATTGGTTGATAGATGTCACATTACCTCTTAAATTATTCCTCTCTAATCAACTCTTAAAAATCCATTTTTTAAAGTGGAAATAATGGCCACAAGAATTAATCTCGCATCAAACACTGGAGAGCGGTTATTTTCCCCCAAAAAATGATGAAAGCATCCCACAAATTATTACAAGTTTGCCATTTTCACCCTTAATGAAAAATCTAAAATATCCCATTCTTCTTTCTCCCCCCTTTCTCCTCCCCCGTCCCCGGCCTCTGCCTTCTCCCTTCATCCCGGCCTCCCCCTCTCCCTGGCTTCCCCTCCTCCTCCCCCTCTCGTCGGCCCCTATTCCCTCTCCTCCTCCCCCCCCTTTCCGCCTCCTCCCCCCCCCCCCCCCCTCTGCCTCCTTCCCCTCCCCCCTTCGGGGAGTAGGCAGAGGGGAGGCAAAGGAGGCGGACTAGGGGGAGGGGGAGGAGGACAGGGCTAGGGGAGGGGGGAGGGAAAGGGGGAGGAGGAGGAGGAGAAGAGTGGGGAGGGGGTGTTCGCCGGCAAGGGGGGCGGTGATTGGGGGTCGCCGGTGAAGGAGGGGGAGGGGGAGGAGGAGGAAGAGAAAGAGAGAGCATTTTCACATTTTTGAAAAAATTGAGAGGTGCCATCATCAGTTTTTTGGGGGGGGGTGCCTTCAACACTAGGGTGCTTTCATCATTATTGGGGTGGAAATATCCGCTCCCCAAACGCTGCAGCTCTCTCATCCCGCACATCACCACTGCAGCCGAAAATCCCATCTCTTCTCTTGGCACCCCGAGCTCTGAGCCAGAACAAGAGCCCAAGATTTCGATTATTTCGTGCGATGGGTTCCTCTTCCTCTTCTCAGAAACCAGAGCAAGCCCAAGGTGCTATTTCTTTTCCCCTTTCTTTTTTGTGTAATTAGAGATCTTGGGACTGTTTGGATATAGGTTTTTTGGCTGCTGGTTTATTGCTCTGCTGAATTTTTGTGGTGGGTGATGAAAGGGGTAATTGAATTGGATAGATCGTCCATTGACTTTGGATTATCAATCATAAATAGTGTAATTTGATCAAGTGCTGTTTTTTTTTTTTTTTTTTTTGTTTTTTTATATGATTGCTGTTTCCAACTCTTTTCTGTTCTAAATAATTACTGTGTGTTGGTTCGAGAGTTTTGAGTTTTGATCGCTAGAGTCCTTTGGTTATGGACTTGTGAGTTGTAATGTTTAAAACATGCTTGCATTCTTTGCGCTTTTATGTTATTAATTAATAAAATATGGTATCCATATTAATAGGAAGAACTGATATTGCCCCTTGCATGATTCATCAAAAAGGAACCTTATGGCCACTGTCATTGAAAAACCATAGGCAATTATTTGTTGTTGTAGCAAATAATTGACATCGTTCATCGTTCATTGTAAAGTTCTCCATTGACTTTAGATTAGTTATTGTAGCAACTACCAAATTGGACTGATAACTTAGAGACAATCATAAATATTGTAATTTGATTAAGTGTCAATTTTTTGGTACTTGAATGCAGTTTTCCAACCCTTGTCCATCTAAATACTTCCTATTGTTTGGTTATAGAGTTTTGAGTTTTGATTACTAGAATTATTTACCATGGACTTGTTTGTCAACATGCTTGTATTATTTGGGCTTTATGTTATTAATTAATAACTATGGTATCCATGTTAATAGAGGAATGGATATTGTCCCTTGCATGTTCCATCAAACAGGAATCATATCGCCATTGTTCCTGTGCTGTTCATTGCAATAACAGAGGCATCTCCTTCTGTGGCCAGAATGAAACTATACAACACAAGTTATTCTATAATATATTCTTTTCCAGTGCATTAGTGTCCAAATATTCACCCACGCATGACGTCCTTTCTCGATAATGGGTTGAATCATGGTTGTCAGTCGGCAATATTTCAATGGCTAACTGAGTTTTGGCTATTCACATAGTTCTTCGGCAGCATGGTTTTTCTGTGCTAATGAGATTATTATGAGCATTCAAACTTTAACTTCAGTAGGATTTTATTTTTAGATCAATTTTTCTTAGGGTCTAATTATACTTTTAGGAGATCTTCTACACAAGTGCAGAGAATGTATGAGAAAGGGAGGATACACTTATCTCACTATGACATTTAGGCTTTAGTTCATGCAATCATGCAATCCTTTGTCTTATTAAGCGACTTCTGGGGATTATAACTTCATTCTTCAGTAGTATTTTATCAACGTCAGAGTAGCTTAATCCGAGGTGTATTAAGCGTAAAGTAAAGATGCAACACAAGTTCAATTCATAATCATCCACAAATACTTTCAAGTAAGTCTGAGTGAATTTCTTGTACATTTAGTTTCCCACTAGAAATAATGTAATTTAATCATGTGTGTGTACTGGCATATCGGGACATTTTCCCTACAAGTTTTGTTCACTAAAATTACATCCGAAAGTGGAACACCTGTTAAATGCTTGCTAGTGTATCATGAAGTGCAACTGGATTTCGTGCATTCCATGGTCAGCCTTGTTCAGAATACCATCTAAGAAAAAAAAGGAAAAAAAGAAAAAACATTCATTTATAAGTTTAAGGATCACTAGCTTTTCTATTCTTTAACTCCTAGACTTGTCCAAGAATGTCTGCATTTTCTTTTTTGGCAAAAGGATGTGCACACTCACAGATTCATTACTAAATTCTACTTTTGATTAATAAATTCTTTGGCTATAGACTCATGATGTTCAAAACATGTTTGTTTTTTTAAATAGAGTCTACTTCTATTTGCTGACTTAAGCCGTCCAGCTCATGTAGTCCGTGCCAAGCTGATCAGTCCATTATCAGGGAAATTCCCCCATGGGTGTGCACTATTTGATAATACTAGATACACACACTACCTATAAAAGCATCAATAGCGCTTCCGTCAAGAGTGATTTCAGATCGTTAGATTATCAAAATAAATCTGATTGAGAAAAAAACCTCAATTAAATGATTTTAAATCATAATAGGATTGGTGTGTTGATAACAAAAAAAATCTCAATTAAAAAAGATTTCTAAATCAAACTAACTCATGATTGAGAAAAGAAAAAACCCAATTTAAAACTTCTCTTATGCTTCTTTTAATTCTCTCAATATTTTCTTTTCAACTACTACTCTAAAATTTTAATTTTCTACAATTAGTCAAAGCGGAAAAGAAAGTTTCCTTCAATTTTTTACTCTAATATTTTCTAATTGTGAAACCTATTAAATTTCAAATTTTCATATAGTTTCTTCTCTATATAATCCTCTAAGACACTCTCTTCTCATCTAAAGAAGAAGAAACAAAAAGAAGAAGAGGAAAAGATACAAAAGACAAGTTAACAATTTTTGTTACATTCTTTTTTTTTACTTTTTTCTTTTATATATATATATATATAATATATATATATATATATATATATATATATATATATATCATGGTTTGAGATTTCAGAATCGGCCAGCTGTTATCAGTATCGAAATCGGCCGAATTGGCCAATTTGTCTCCGTGATATCGGAATCGGCATTTTTTAAATATTTAAAAATATTTAAAAACTTGTTCATGTAATTATTAACATTTTGACAAACTTTTTGAAATAATTGGGTGACACTCCCACTAACGCAACAATTAAATCAGTAAGCAACATCAACAAAAGCAACATAAAAAATAACAAGGAGCAGCAACAGAAACAACAATAGTAGCAGCAACGCCAAAAAAGTAGCAGTAGCAGTAGCGCGAGTAGAAGAGGAGAAGAGGAAGAGAACAAGAATGAGCAGTAGCAAGAAGAAGAGGAGAACAAAAAGAAGCAGTAGCAAGAAAAACCAGCATGAAGAAAAAAGGGAGAAGAAGATACAGTGGCAGGAAGAAGAAGAGCAAGCAGGAAGAAGCAGCAACGGGAAGAACCATGATGAAGAAGAGGAGGAGAACAAGAAGTGGAAGCATTAAGAAGAAGAGAAGCAGGAAGAACATGATGAAGAGAGAACAAACAACTGAAAAAACCCAAATTTCTAATCTGAGGATATCGCCATCACTGGAGAGAACCGAGCCTTGTCGTCGTCACCGAGAGAGAACCGAGCCTCGTCGTCATCACTGAAGACAGATCCAAGCCTCGCCGTAACCGCCAGAAAGAGATTTGACCCACGAAGCCCTAGATATGAGTTTCATCGATGTCGCTGTTGGTAACGGCATGGAGAGGGGATCAGTTCTCATTTTTTTCTTTTTTGCAAAAGCTCTGATACATATCGATCTCGTATTGGCCGATACGGCCTGATTTTGGCTGATTCTCAAGTTTTTGGTCCGATTCAAGCCCAATCATATGATTACGATTTCTCCCCCCCGATTCTAAATCAGTCACCCCCAATTCCGGTACGAATCGATCGATTCACAGAATCAACTTATTCTTCAAACTATGATATATATGTTTTGGTACTAGAATATTTTATAGAATTTGATATATTTCCACTTAGATAATTTTTTTGGATTATTATGAATTTTAGAAAATTTTCTATAAAACTTTATGAATTATTTTAAGTTACATGGTATTAATCAACTGTTAGTTCGTGTTAGGAAGCTGTGGGGTTTTAGAGGCAATTTAGGACATGAACAAAGTTTCTAAGAAGAAAGGAAATTTGCACTTTTTTATATTTAACTTTTTAGTTATTCTTGTTTAATCTTTTTAATTGTAACTTTACTTGATAATAACTATGTTTTCTGATAGAATTTTCTGTGTAATTTGATAGGTTTTCTCTTAGATAATTTTATTTGATGATTGTTAAGTTATTAGTATTTGGGTTATTGGGTTGTTACCCACATTTACCCATATACCCTCCTTGTCTTCTATATATATTTTGTAATAAATAATCTTCTTTTAGGGTTTTCTATTTCTCTACATAGTATATGAGCGAGGAGGCATATACTATTTGTACGATCGAGTGACCTCTACGCGCTTGATTGCAGGTTAGTCTGATCTAGTTTTACCATGGCACTGGCGCTTAGGTTTAGGTTCTCCTTCGGTACAAAAATTTCGATTTGTTATTCTTGTTGAGTCCTTTATCTTTTCTTTAGGTTGTGAGTCTTGTGAGTTAGGTAAGCATCATCGTGTTACCTTTCAGAGTCGAATCAATAGTCGTAGTAGTTCTGGTTTTGAGTTGGTCCACCTGATGTTTGGGGTCCTAGTCGTGTGCCATCTATTAAGGATTTTAGATAATTCTGCTCTTTGTTGATGACTTCTCTCGCATGACTTGGTTGTATCTCCTAAAAGAAAGGTCAGAAATGTTTAATATAATTGAGTCTTTTCTTTAATAAAAAAAAATCAGTTTTCTACTTTCATTTATGTGCTTCATACTGACAATGCCTTCGACAATGTAAAACAAGATGTATCTAGTTTTTGTTTCAAAAATAAAATTATTCATCAAACCACTTGTTCTCATACATCTCAATAAAATGGAGCTGCTGAAAGAAAACAAACATATTCTAGATATTGCTAGAATCTTAATGATCCATATGAGTTTCGAAATATTTATGATTTGATGCTGTGTTAAGTGCTTGTTATCTAATTAATAGGGTGCCTTATTCTGTCTCCATAAAAGATCTTCATTTTTTTGTCTCTGTGCTAACAAAACCCCATTCTCCATGACTCCCTGTTTTTTTGAATGTACTTGTTTTGTTCAGGACTTGTCTCCTGGGTTAGATAAATTATCTCCTAGATCTATAAAGTGTGTCTTCATTGGGTAATCTAGAGCACAAAAAGGATACCAGTGGTATAATCCCTCCATCAGGAAGTATTTGGTGTCTGCTGATGTCATATTTTTTGAGTCTGTTCTATATTTCTCTACACAGGTTTCTGTCCCCATATCTGAGACTGCTCCTTCTTTACTGTCTGTGCCATTACCTACACATGCTTTTACTGTTTCTTCACGGTGCCGCCAACAGAAACTATTGATCCACCTGCATCAAAGCCAATTCGGGATTTCAGATACGTCTACACTCATGGCCCAAAGGTTCCTACCTCTGAACAAATTTCGGCTAACCCCTCTCCGGTAGACGGTGCTCCTCCTCCACCATCAGCTTTTCCCTCTGATCTTGATATTCCTATTGCCCTTTTGAAAGGTAAACGGTCTTGCACTGATTATCCTATTTCGAATTTTGTTTCTTATGATCATCTAAACCCACTTTTCGCCAGTTTGTTCTCTGTTTGTCTTCTATCCCAGGTCTTATATAGAAGCTTCGGTACCTACCTGAAAACATGCTATGGATAAGGGGATGGAAGCTCGTTCTTCTAGAGGAACTTGGGAGTTAGTTTCAGCACTAATAGATGCGGTGGTTGTTGATTGTCGATGAGTCTTTACTTTAAAGTACCGCCCAGATGGATATGTGGATAGATATAAGGCCAAGCTCGTGGCAAAGGGTTATACTCAGACATATGACATCGACTATTTTGAGACGTTATCGCCAGTTGTCAGGATGAACTCTATCAGGATTATGTTCTCTATTATTGTTAAGTTGTCATGGCTATTGTTCCAGCTGGATGTCAAGAACGCCTTCTTATATGAGGATCTTTAGGAGGAAGTTTATATGGAGCAACCTCCAGGTTATGTTGCTCAGGAGGAGACTAAAGTCTGTCGTCTAAAGAAGGCTATATATGGACTCAAGCAGATCCAAAGGCATGATTTGAGAAGTTCAGTCTTACCATTTTTGGTATTGGCTTTCGCCGATGTCATTCAGATCACTCTGTCTTTGTTCGGTGTACAAGATCTGGCATTGTAGTTTTGACTGTTTATGTTGATATTTTGCTGACCAGTAGTGACTCAGCTGGGATAGTGGAGACTAAGATATATCTCAAGCGTCATTTTGTGACCAAGGACATGCAATATCCAAAATACGTTCTGGGAATTGAAGTTTCACATCAAAAACACAGTGTACTTTCTCAACGAAAGTATGCTTTGGACCTTCTGGAGGAAATAAGTTTTTTGGGATGCAAGCCTGCTAATACACCAATGAAAGTCAATGTGGATTTATGGTTTGATGACAGTCATACACTTGATGATCCAGGAAGATACATGAGATTGATTGGGAAGCTGATCTATCTTACAGTGATTAGGCGAGATAATTTTTGTTGTAGGAGTTCTGAGTAGATTCATGCATCAGCTCACAGAGACCCATTGGTTAGCTGCGATGAGGGTTCTAGCTTACATCAAGAGTTGTCCAGGAAAATGGTTGGTGTATAGGAAACATGGACATATACGCATTTCTGGATACTCTGATTCAAGGTACGCCGGTGATCAAGGGGATCGGAAGTTTATTATTGGCTATTGCACCTTTATTAGAGAAAATCTGGTGACTTGAAGGAGCAAGAAGTAAGATGTTGTGTCTCGCTCAAGTGCTAAAGCTGAGTGTAGAGTTATGGCTCATACGGTATGCGAGATGGTGTGGTTAAAAAATTTACTGATAGAGTTTGGTTTCAGACAGCCTGGACCGATGCCTATGCATTGTGATAATCAGTCTGCCATCTTTATTGTCCAGAATTCAATGTTTCATGAAAGGACCAAATACATTGAGATTGACTGTTACTTTATCAGAGCTGCTTGGACTAAGAAGGTGTTTATGTTCCAGTTCACACCATTTTCGAAGCAGTTAGCTGATTTACTTACCAAAGTTAACTCACCTCAGGTGTTTTCTAATCTTTATAACAAGCTGAGCATGTTGGTTGTCTATGCTCCAGCTTGAGGGGGAGTGTTAAGTTAAGTTATTAGTATTTGGGCTATTGGGTTATTACCCATATTTATTCATATACCCTATTGTTTTCTATATATATCTTGTAACTCTCTTTTATCAAATAGACAATCTTCTTTTAGGGTTTTCTATTTCTCTATAATGATTATGAAATTGATACCAAAAGTTTGATATTAAAGAATATCACATAAAAAGGAATTCCAATTTCAAGTGCACTTGGTGCACATGCATTTTACTAGTATATATAGGCGCCTTATTATTCACAAGCGAAGCGGATACCATAATATTCACATTCCTTTGTTTATAAGCGGACATTAAACGATCAAATACTAAACAAGCATATATTGATTAGTGATATCCGTATCCGCTTAGATAGATGCAGATATGAAGTGAATTCCGATATTTCAGATATCTATTTACACCACTATTAACGACCAATTTTGAGTTGGATGATGCAATATTGTTAGTGAAAGAATCAATTTTTGATTTGAAAAATAGGGAGTAAAATGGTGTCAAAATCCAAACATAATGTATGCAATTGTTCAAATGTAGTACACATAGGAAATAAACAACTAAATTTTAAAATAATGCAGAGAGATAAGTTTAGAGAGATAAGAGAAGAGTAAGGAATCAATTTTAGGGTAGTTCGGATATTCTCCCTACTACTTTACATCTGCAATTTAGAGGCCTTCTCTCTAGGATTTCAAAGTCCACTAATTGTGCTTTTAAACAAAACAAAGATCACCATACACATTACCAACTCTCTTCACCCAAGAAATTGGTCTTCTCACTCTTCACACTAAAGAGGAATCACTCAATACAATTGAAATTAAATGAGTGTCCTCTTTAAATGATTGAGGACTAATTTTGCTCGCATGCTCAAAATTAAAAAAAATAATACAATTGTGGCTTTATAGTATCAGACGAGAGAAATAATTCACAATGTCGACACTCAAGTAACTAGAATTTATGAGATTCCAAGAAGAAAGGTTCATTAATCTAAAGTAGATGATGAACTTGAATGTTTAAATTAATAATTAAATTATTGGATTACTTAAGTTAATTGTGTAATATATTTACTTGAGATGCCAATCTATTCACATGAATTTGATGTACAGTTGGAATGGTTCTTATTGGGTGAAGTCTGTACATGTAGACTCAAGACATGAACAATATCCCAAATGAGTTTAAGTCTGCTCAAAACCAGAGCCAAGGCTGATGCAATCTGGTTCAGTTTGGGATTGAAGAAGAAAGCTCCAATTAGTTAGAAGGTAAGTGAATTAAAAAGTGATGGTCCCATAGTTTTCTCTTCTTAGGGTAAAATGCTAAACGACTAGAAAGGACAATACAGTACTCGACAAAAGTCAAACAAAGAGGAGAGAATCTCATTGGCATGTAGGTCACCATGATATGTCAGGAGTGTAAGACTCTGTGGTATACGATAAAGAATATGTAAGGGAATAATTATATAGATAATACAAGGATAGATAATGGTATATATCTTTCCATGGACATGTGTCACTCAGCATTAGAATATAATTATATTACCGTCAATTCTCACCACGACTTCAGAGATTTAGCGTAGCGGAAGGGGCTTTAATATGGTATAAATGCAACCCATGTTCGCACTTAAAAAGCGGATTAAAAAAACAAAAATACCATTGTGCAAAAAGCCCAACTTTTGACCCATTAAAAAGGACACTCAACTTACGGGGGCGTGTTAGAATATAAATATATTACCCTCAACCCTCACCACAATTTTAAAATTTTGGCGTAGTGAAAGAGACTTCAATACCTCACGAAATGGCCAGAAGGAATACAATAAAATATTTTGAATGCTAGAAAATGTTCACCAAGTGCTTAGGTTGCATTCAGTGTGGAATCAGCCACATAACACTATTAATGAGTATGGAATAATCAAATCATGCAAAAACAAGTCTAGAGAAATTTCTGAGGATAGGATAAGAAACTAAGGGTCCTATATGATATGAAAATAAAGATGGAACAGTGGAACTAGATAACTCCTAAAATGTCAAGTATAAAGTCCCATCATCAATTACCTTACATAGATTTCCTGATGAAAAATATTAAAGTGAAGTTCTTGAATTTGCTTCAATATCTCTTTGAATAACTTGATGTGTCTTGAGTGCTGTAGTGTGCTTTAACATATCTAATTATTTCATTGAAGATAGATATTTGCCATTATCCTTGTTTATATATTCATTCTCTCACATCTTTATAGTACTAGTACATGAGGCTGTACTCTTATACGACACATACTCTTGTATATTATATTTTTTATACTCATGCGATGTATATACCCATGTAACTTTTCTTTGTTTTGACTTCTGTCTAGTAGTATAACTATCCTTTCTGATCGTTTGGCATCATACTGTAGGAAGAGAAAATTATTGGACCATCAGTTTTAGAGATGGAACTCTGGAACTAGTTAACTCCTAAAATGTCAAGTATAAAGTCCCATCATCAATTACCTTGCACAGATTTCCTAATGAAAAATATGAAAGTGAAGTTCTTGAATTTGCTTCAATTTCTCTTTGAATAACTTGATGTGCCTTGAGTGCTGTAGTGTGCCTTAACATATCTAATTATTTCATTGAAGGGAGATGTTTGCCATTATCCTTGTTTATATATTCATTCTCTCACATCTTTATAGTACTAGTAGATGAGGCTGTACTTTTATATGACACATACTCTTGTATAATATATTTTTTATGCTCATGCAATGTATGTACCCATGTAAGTTTTCTCTATTTGACTTCTGTCTAGTAGTATAACTGTCCTTTCTGATTGCTTGGCATTATACTGTAGGAAGAGAAAATTATTGGACCATCAGTTTTAGAGATGGAACTGGGGAACTAGATAACTCCTAAAATGTCAAGTATAAAGTCCCATCATCAATTACCTTACATAGATTTCCTAATGAAAAGTATAAAAGTGAAGCTTTTGAATTTGCTTCAATATCTCTTTGAATAACTGGATGTGTCTTGGGTGCTGTAGTGTGCTTTAACATATCTAATTATTTCATTGAAGAGAGATATTTGCCATTATCCTTGTTTATATATTCATTCTCTCACATCTTTATAGTACTAGTATATGAGGCTGTACTCTTATATGACACACTCTTGCATGTTATATTTTTTAGACTCATGTCGATGTATATACCCATGTAACTTTTCTCTATTTGACTTCTGTCTAGTAGTATAACTGTCCTTTCTGATTGCTTGCCATTATACTGTTAGGAAGAGAGAATTATTGGACCATCAGTTTTAGACTCATCCACTTTCTAATTAATTGCGACTTTCTTCCTCTATCCCTAAACTGAACCAAGTTGTACCAGCCTTGCTCTAGGGTTGAGCAGGCTTTGGGATATTGCTATTGCCTACATGCACTGAATTTCATCCAATGCATGGTTCAAAGTCACGGTCTCGGCTGTCAACTCGGCGGACACTGAGACGGATCGGTGACGGTGCCTCGGATCAGTCTCGGGTGATACGCGCAAAACGCTATATAGAAAGCTCAAAAAATTCTGAAAAATCACGACAAATCGTAAAAAAAATATATCCATCAAAATTCATGTATCATATGTTCAAAATAAATTTGTTTTGAGGGGGGAGGGTAATTAGGGAAATATCACGATTTAGGTAATTTAAAATATGAAAAAATTGAGGGATAAATATAAAAAATTCCAAAAGAAAAAAAGCAAAAAAGAAAAGAAAAGGATAAAGGAGAGAGATCGGGTCTTTCTCTCCCACTCTCCACACCCGATCTCTCTCAATCTCTCTCTCTCTCCCCCTCACCCGATCTCCCCCCCAATCGCTCTCTCCGTCTCCCTTAGCCTCCTCCCTCCCCCTCTCCCCCCTCTCACTCTCTGTCCCGATCTCTGTCCCAATCTCTGTCCCAATCTCTCTGTCTTAGAGAGATCGGGACAGAGGGGGGAAAGGAGGAGGGAGAGAGACAGAGGAGAGAGGGCATCGACGATGGAGGCGGGCGCCAACGATGGAGGTGGGCGCTGACGGGCGAGCGGGCGGGTGAGCAAGCAATCATGTATGTTCTGCAGTTTTTTGTTTTTAACCCGACTAGGCCAAGACTCGACATCGACTCGGCCGAGTCACACCGAGTCAGCCCGCAACTCAACCGATTCAAATGAGTTGACTCCGAGTCTTGGCTGAGTCGATCGATTCTGAACTGGTCCCTTGAGCCGGATCTCGGACTGTGTCGGCACCCTCTGAGTCATCTCCGTCTCGGCCGAGTCTTCGAACAATGATCCAATGAGGCCGATTCAAATGGCTAGATTGACATCTCTATTTAATATATCATCTAGAGATTACAATTAACTTAATTAACCAGGTAATTTTATTTCATTGCCATAAGAATTCAAACTTCAATTCCTTTATTTACTTCATTCAAAACTTTCTTAAGAACCTTACCCTCTCTTTGGTTTCTTCTATTGATTCCTTCTTCTTAAGATGTCATAATTCTAATTACTCGAGTGCTAATAATTGTGAATTTACCTTTCTCATAAATTACTATAGCATGTGAGCTAAATTGGTTATTAACCATTGCAAAGAGAATACCAATTACAGTCCTCTTGTATTGAGCGATTCCTCTTTGGTGAGAAGAGCAAGAAGACCAATCTCTTGAGTGAAGAGGAAGAGGGTTGGTTAGGTGTAAAGCCATCTTTGTTTTGGTTGGAAGCATAATTAATGGATTTTGAAATTCTAGAGGGTCTCTAGATGGTGGATCTAAGCGGAATGCCTGAGCCCCTATAATTGGTTGCTCACTCTTTTCTCATTTATCTAAAATTATCTCTCTGCATTACTTTCCTGATTGTTAATTGCTTATTTCCTGTGTGCATCACATTATACTGCATACATTGTGATTGGATATTTGACGTACTGTCTCCTATTAACAGTATTGGATTATCCAACTCAAAATTGGGTAAGTATCATATTAAAACCCTCTCCTTTTAGGGTCCTACGAAATTTTCCTGGAACCATATATAAATGAATCCATATAAGCCGGATGGGGTGGGGGTGGGGGTGGGGGGTGGTATAAACCATCTTCATGGATAATACCTTATTCAACCTTAAAATGTATGATGGACAACCTTAAAATGTATGATGGATATTGGTAAATATGTTGCAACAAAGCAATCTATGTTGTTGGGTTTTTTTTCCACGAATAAAGAAATATAATGCACATATGATAAATTTTAACATATCTTATTATAATTAATCAAACATCATAGCACAACAGGTTTCCTTTCCATCTTTAATTGCATTATTTATAAAGGTAATCAACAGAGGCCATGTTTTAAGATTTAAGAGAGAAAATTCATTTATCAGTATGTGTGGTGCATGTCAAATAAATATTTCAATAGTGTTAAAGAGGGGCCCAAGAAGCATAACATGTGTTCAAAATATTAGAAATTTATTATGAAGATGACAAGTTCCAGAAGTGTCTGGTATTGTGATACATCTATTATGAGGAGCCAAGAAGCGGCTGGCTATATATGTATCTGACACAGACCATGGTAAAATTCCTCGTGTTTGATAGCTTTTATGAACAACACAATAGCATTTTGCATTAAAATATCTTGCATCACAGGGTATCCAAAGATTATTTTAGTGACGTTTTAGTCTTTTACCTTTCAATTCCCTGCCTCGTGTTCTGGTCTGGGACACAGCTCCCGCAGGCCCCCAGGAGCAGCCAATGCATCTCATAGATGGCTTGAGGTTTAGCTCACTGATCATGTTTGCGGGCTATCACAAAACAAGATTTGTCAGTTGTTGGCCACTGGACAGGAAAACCTGATAATCTTCTTGTACATCTAGAGTTTGCTGATGGAAAATAAAAAGTATTTTATATTTTGGGAGGTGATCCACTTCCGAGCACATGTTTACGCCGAAAACTGACTTTTGAAGGGTGTTTCCTTCTCACTCCAACATCTGATTGGATAATTTAGTACAAGAAAAAGCACTTCTTTATTATGACCTTTTACGAAGTTTTTTGTTGTTAATGGAAGATGCCCTGTGCTTTCATAGTTTCTGGCCTTTTCGATTTCTTTCGTACTTTTCTGGTCTCTTTTATTATGCAGATGCAGGCAAAGTAGATGTTGCTTCCATAAGTGATGAGGAGTGGAAGAAGCGTCTTACGAAAGAACAATATTACATTGCTCGACAGAAGGGTACTGAGAGAGCTTTCACTGGGTAAGATGATCAATTTCTTACTGCACTCACTGTTTTTCTTTGGCACGAGAATGATTACAGAACCTTATTTTCCACAATTAGAATGGTCCTCAACTAGCAATTAATATATGATTTATTCTTTGACAACAGGGAATACTGGAACACCAAAACTCTTGGAACTTACCATTGTATCTGCTGCGACACTCCTTTATTTGAGTAAGCCTCGTGTTTGGATAGAACACAATAATATCATACAATTGATGCTTTAAACTACATCATCACGTGTCTTTTTCTGATGTTTATATGAGTTCATTCTTTTGTTTCCAGATCCAAGACAAAATTTGACAGTGGAACAGGGTGGCCATCCTATTATGAACCAATTGGGAACAATGTAAAATCCAAGGTAGATATGTCAATCATTTTTATGCCCCGAACTGAGGTTCTTTGTGCAGTCTGTGATGCCCATCTTGGCCATGTCTTTGATGATGGGCCACCACCTACAGGCAAAAGATACTGTATAAACAGGTAAGAAAACTTCCTTTTCTATTGCTGAGGTCCTTCGACAAGCTGAGATCCATGCTTTATTTGACATGATCTTCTCTGAACACGAAATGTCTCATTTTACTTGCAGTGCTTCTCTTAAACTGAAGCCGCAGCAGCAGTAGTATGAATTGAGAAACCTATGTTGAACACGCTAAAAGCAGCTTTCTTAGTGTTCTCTTGAACAAGACAATATATTATGTACATTTTGGGGTTAACATTAGCTTACTTGCGGGGCATGTAAATTCGCGGAAGGTAAATAATATTTTCTTGTATTTTGCCTGGTAAATTTAATGTGTAAAATTTCTGGAAACTAAGTGTTTGGGGCTGTTTTTGGTTTGTGCTTTGCATAAATAATAATCTCATGGAATCAAATTTGTATTTCATTCTGTTGCACATATTTTGAGATTTTTGCATCAGCAAATCATACATTCACATGAGATATGGCTTGTTTTGAACAAGTATTTTCACGAGTCTTTCTGAAATGAATTCATTAGAGAGAGTTTTTCTTTTCTACTGGCATAAAAAATTGATTCTAGGATTGTTAGGAGTCTTGTTATAGATATGAGTTGGGGTCTCCTATAGCTAGTTCTGCCCGTTCCACTCAGATTGAGCTTTAGTAGGGCTCAAGTCCTGGTCAAAGTAATTATAGAAGAGATCAGTTCATCTCGCCATATTAACTGTCAGAGGGTAGTCACCCAAGGATTCAGCCAGAGCCTTACCATCACCTAAATTTTGTATGAAATGTTGCATAGTGAAGGGTAATGTTGAGGACACCTTTTCCAACTTCTCGACCTCCACTGATTCTTTTTGTGATAAACCATCAAACAATAAGAGTAACAATTTACCGTAGCAAGTAATATTACTTGATCATCACAAGAGTAGGAATATAAATTAAGAACACAAAATTTTGTGGAGGAGGAAGAGAAATTCTTATTAATCGGAGAAGCAAAAACAGAGTTTATAAGGATCTCACACAAGAATCTCTCAAATTCTCAATGCAAGAGTTGATTCAAGGTTCAAGGGCTTAAAAAAAATCAATGAAACAATCTCATATTTATAGGAAATCAAATATTCAGAGTTTGGGCCAAAATCAGAATCAGAATCCAACTTGAAACAGAATCAAAATTCTGATCGGATATGCACAGATACGCTCAGTCTGTTGTTGTTGTCGACAGGGCTGTTGACATTATTATCCAAAAGTTGGCCTGTCTCAGATTTTCTATAGCTCCGCCAAAGCTGTCGAAAGCTGGTATAAGCTTTTGAAAGAAGCAGCTTTCGAATGCCCTGTGCATTTCTGTGCACGTTTTGACTACTGAATCTGTTGGAATCTCCTCCATCTTGTCGCATAGTATTTTTCAATGAATGTAAGCCATCCAAAATACCAACAATCTCCGTCTTAACTCATATTCCATGAGTCCTTTGTAGAAATTGGCCTTCACACCATCAAATAAGCTCTCCTTTCTTTTGTGACTTAACACGGCTCTCTCTCAAGAGCCCATTTTCCATCCTATTTTTGGAGAGCATTGATGATTTGAGAAGTTAACTTCTCAACTAGGATGGTATTGGCCCAAAGGCCCATCACTCTAATTTTGATGATGATTAACTCATATAGTTATCGTACTAATGATCTTGTGTTTAATAAGTTTCAAATTTTGTATCAAGATCTTAGTTGGTGTTTAACTTCAACAAAAGATTCGAAGTCAAGTTTTGAAGATAACACGTGTTGATTCAAGAGCTTGCGCTTCAAAGATCACATAAAGTACTCAAGAAGAGTCTAACTCTTTAGATCAAGGTTTGGACCAAGTCAAGAAGGAGAAGAAGATTTTTAAGACTTGAGTCTTAATTTGTATGTGTTAAGATTTTATTTTAGATAAAATGTAAATTATAGATTAGTTGTGGATTGCTTAAGCTCATAAACACACACACACACAAAATTTATATGTGTTTTCATAAGAATAGTTTTGATTCTAGAAAATACCATTTTGGTTTTAAGTTTCAAAGAAGATATCTTTATGTTTCATGAATAGAGTTCATCAAAATAAGTTTACATGTTTTATATGTATTTTGGATTTCATCCATACACATTGATGGTTCAAATGTTTAGAAAAACTTATTTGATGTTTCTATATCATGTGTTTAAGTTTTGTATTTATCAAAACTTATTTTAGAGCTTATTATCAAAAACATAGATATTTCATCTTATATGTGTATTGGATAATATCCATACACTCTATACTTCATGTGAGTTTTAATATCATATTTTTATATTTGAACAAGTTTTGAAAAATCAATTTTTCATTTCAAAGTAGATTTTTGAAAAATACCAGTTTTTGTTTAAAGCTGAATTTTTATATCATAAAAGTTCAACTTATTTGTAATATGTGTTGATTTTTTATTACACATATTTGGATTTCAAAGTATTTTAATGAACTGATTTTTATAGATTTTATGTGATTTTATGGATGTTTAAAAAACTAAGTTTTAATCCCTAATTAACCCTGACCTGGGCTTCTGGCGGTCGACCGACCGGTTGACCGGACCAGAGTCGATCGACCGATGTGCACAGAAACATGCACAAGCCCTGGTTTGAGGGCCAGTTGTCCAGGCGGTCGACCGATTCAGAGAGTTTACTCTCTGGATCTGTGATTGTACTCTAAAATTACATTTTTATTATTACTTTTACACATATATTCTTGATCATTCCTTTATTAATTAATGCTATTAACCGTCTTTTTGATTATAGTGTGTAGTTACTTAAAGAGAGCATAAAGATACAAGAAGCTTCATTTTATCCCTAATCCTATCTAAAGTTAGATTTTAAATTGAATCCAAAGGAGGAAAGGATTAATCTTCATCTCCTAAATTCAAGTTCAAATTCAGAAGATAAAGTCTTAGAAGATGAAGAGGATAAAGCTAATCCTAAAAGGGAAAAGGAGGATAATTCAAATTAAATAGAGTTCAAAATCAATTCAGACTCGGATTCTGACTGTACACCTTTAGTATTCGGATCATAACGTTTGCTACAGATATTCAAATCCGATTATTTAAGATGATACAGAAAGAAGACTTGAAGGACTACAATTGTTATGTTTACCACTCTGTCTAATTTAGCCGTCTGATGAGTCATATTCAGCAAATAACACGCCGACTTGCTGCAGGACTGAATTCCTTGTTGAATTAGGAAACGTTCTAATTTGTATCCTATTGTGATTAGATTTGAGGCCTATTTAAAGAGCTAAAATCTCTCAATATTAAATATCTCCACATCAGATTTTTCCTTTAGTCTCTTCTCCAAATTTCTTTTGTATTTTTTTTAGATTTTAGTTCTACTTCTAATTCAAGATTTTTGAGAAGGAGAAGCCATTGTAATTCGAGGTGACAGATCAATACAAGGTGCTTTCTTTCTTTTCATATCTCTTTTGTTATTTACTTTATTTTTTACTTTTTCTTATTTTTTTTATTTATTTCTTACTTTCTTTTGCTTGTCATGTTTATCATGAGTAGCTAGATTTTCTCATGGCTTGCTAAGACATCACCACCATTACATCTAATGTTTAGTACATAATCTGATTAGATCATATGCATGACTACTCCAATTTTTATTCTTGAAGACTCATTAGGATAAGCAACTAGGTCAAATATTTGCTGATTTCTTAACTGCTTTTCTTAATTTATACTTGATGAAAATCTTGATATTTTAATGTTAATTTATTTCAAATAGGGTTAAGGTTTGTTAAATACTTTCTAATGATATTTTCTTACTTTATACTTGATTGACAACCTTGATATTGTAACGTTAAAACTTGGATGGTGTTATTTCAAATCATAACCTAGTTTCTATCCTATGTATCTTTCTTAATTTTGTGGTAGAATATCATGTTTAAGATTTGAAGTGTAACGCCCCGATCCCAAGGATACGGAGACGTTATGGCGACGTACATACGCGAGGTGAAAACACGCTCACGCGTACGTTAAGCCTCAGTACAGTACAATACCTCCATATAGATATGAGGTCCAGCATGAAATAAGTACAAGAATACCTGCAGAAAGAGGTCAGCGATCATAATAGATATGAAAAATGGGGACAAATAAGATAACAGAAATAAATGACTAAGGTACCTATGAATAGGCCAGATGAGGAATCTCCTATGTGACTCCAAGGCACTCTCGGTACGCGGATCTCCAATCTGGGCACGCAAACCCAGGGTCGTCAGAAAGCGACCTAGTGAGCGGTAAAATGAAGGAGGCAGTAATATATATATATAATAGTAATACAAGCACGATACTAATATATAATATCTAATGTGGGACTAGTGATACCATATAATAAGGATATAATAAGCAGTCGACCTATAAACATGTAAACAGTAGAAATATATAAACAGGTCATCTTTTAATACCATCACTACCTAACCGGTTATCATCGGGTCATGTCTCTAGTCGTATCCAGTTTATACAATATATAATGCTATCTAGTGGTGACGAGTGTACATGCTAGTGGTGATGTGATAATAGTGAACATGCAGATGTGCATATGCTACCTAACCAGTATACGGTGTGGTGAATGATGTATGCAAGGTATACAGACAATAGAATATATGCACATATGCATGAATAGTATGCTACTACAGAAAGTGTAACATGTATCGGGTAAAGTAACAAATAGACATGTAACATGATATCGGATAAATGATCAGGTGTAATAACAAGTACAACTAAACATGTATCAGGCAAAGAACAATAACAAGTAGTAAGCATGTATCAGGCAAGTCATGTTATTTATACAATAGTAGCAATCAGTACCACCTGATATTACAATCACTCTCTTCCAGTGTCCCATACCACTGGCAGTTCATACTGGAGCCCGCACTCCAGTCGAACCCATCCGGACATGGCCTACGGGTACCATTATCCAAACGAAAGAGTGACCAAATAACAAGTGTTCCCGACGTCACTATTGTGTACACTGTTTTATTATGTTAATTGGAAACCCATGGTCGAGGAGTTCTTATCGGGTGGATGTATCCCGTGCATACCCGGGATCACGGCCTTAAACAAGCCCCTGGCTGCCAGGACCAGGGCCCTCCGCTAAGAGGGGAGCATGAATCAAGTAACAAGAGCTCATGGAGCAATTGGTAGTAGCACTACCGTCCCCTGCAGTGGGAAAACAATATGGATCCAGTACATCACCCGATAAGATCTAATCAACCGTCAAGTCTCCCCCATACCCCAGTTATCATTATGATCTGATATGTCAAGTATCTAATGTAACAAGAACAAATAACAGTACATGATACGGGTAACATGATGACTGGACGTGAGCTCTGTTGATAGCATAGAACAATATCACAGGAACAATATACCCGGAAACGGGAACAATATCTCGGGAACATTATAACAGGAACAATATAACAGGAACAATAGATGTGGGATTCCACATATAGCATATCAATAGCTCTCATGTCCAGTATCGGGTATATCCATATCAGTAACATGAAACAATCATATAACATGAATACGGTAATATTGCACAAGAATACATGTAATATGAACGGGGATCCATATGACAAGAAGATAACAACAATACATGCATGTACACTCGTACAGTGAGCAAATGTAACAATGATGTGTGAACATGAGATAACAGTGTATCGAGCATCCATGTAACGATGATAATACTAATATGAAATACGGTAGTCCGTGCATGGGTATGTCCGTGTACCAGTGGAATATAGATGTGTAGCCATGACCCGTGTAACCTATCTCTGTGATAGCACATGTAATAACAGTAATTAGTGTAGACTAGTGATCTCACAGTATCCGTGTCCTACTACTGGTGTCCAGGGTATCCATGTAACAGTAACTCCCTACATGCAATAACAGTGTTGGTGTCTCCATATAGCAGTGAATGATAATATATCGTGTAATGCGTGATAACAATAGTTGGTTGTATCGGATGCATGTTTGGGTAATAATTACGGGTACATATAGTCGTGATGTCTAGTGGGAGGTCGGTACCAGAGATCATATCTAATTGAGTATCAGCTATCCCTATTTGTAATGTCGGTCACCATCTTATGATCTGGATTATATATGTTTAACTAATCGTTATACTAGTCTTTCACTAAGTACCATTTATTAACCGGTGTTTACAGGCAACCAATCAAGATTACTAAACATGATCAAATATAATTTATAAAAGAAAAACACTCACAAACTTGCTACAGGACTGTAGCTTTCGTTCCCACGATCGCAACGGATGCAGAATCGTCCGAATCGGAGTCCGGATGCTCCAGTTATCGCCCGAATACTGAAAGTAATAAAATGGTGTTAATTACGGAATAATAAAAAGATTCAGGGGGCTATTTGCAATTTTACAGGGGCTTAAAAGTAAATTATACTTTTACAGGGGCTTAAATGCCCTTAACGGGTCGGGTCTGGGTGTAAATGGGTCGGGTTTTGGTCAAACCCAAACCCATTTGGGTTTTTACCCAAATGGCAACAGCAGCAGCAGCCGTGCGGCTGCTGCTGCCGCCCGAGTGCGGCCGCCGCCTGGGTGCGGCCGCGCGCCCCGCCGGCCGCGCGCGCTCGCCCGCCGGCGCCGTTGTCCGGCGCCACTCCGGCGCCGCTCGCCGGAGCACCACCGCGAAGAGAGGGGAGGATAGGGTAGCTGGTGCCACTCCCCACACCTGCGTCGCCGCACCCGGCCGCCTCCCACGCCGCCGGCGCCTGGGTGGCGCTTGGCCGGCCCCCCGGCATGCCGCCGGCCGCCTGGCCTGGCTGCGGTGGCCAACCCTCCCCTTGGGTGGTAGCAGAACAGAGAGAGGGAGAGATGGAGAGAGGTTTAGAAAGAGGGAAAGAGAAAGAGAGAGAGAGAGAGGAGAGAGAGAGAGTTTGAGAGAGAGAGAGAGAGAAATGAGAGGGAGTTTGGGAGGAGAGAGAGAGGGATTTAAAGAGGGAGAGAGGCGGTGGAATTATGTCGGTGGTGGCGGTTTCTGGACGAAACCAGAGAAGAGAAGAAGGAGAAAGAAAAGAAAAGGAAAAGAAAAAGAAGTTAAATAATTAAAATATTATTATTTAATACAGCCCAAAATGCAACCAGTTCTGAACGGTGCTCAAAAATTACAGAAAATAGAGAATAATATACTGAGACGTAAGATGAAGACGATTTGCGGAAATTCTATCCGGTTTACAAATTAAAAATCCCGGAAGCTGTCGCCGATACGGGCGACACCAGTTTGGCCGGATGTTCGATAAATTCAGAAAAATCCCCAAAAATATCCGAACGTAGAGAACACGATTCTAAGGCATACGGTGAAGGCCGATTCTAAAAATTCTACTCTGTTTGTGAATTAAAAATTGAAAAGCAGATTATCGGTATCGGTCGACACCGACTACCGAGCTTTTCCAAAATAATCCAGAAAAATTCCAGAAAATCCTGAAAAATTGAAAATATTAAAAAATGATTTTTGAAACTGAAATCAGCTCAATCGGACGACTACAGAGATCAAATCAATTTTGTACGTCGTATCGCGTACCGATACGGTGATACATACACCGGGAAGCAGGGGGTTACATTTCTCCCCACCTTACAAAAAATTGCGTCCTCGCAATTTCTATTCAGGTGTGAGAACAAGATTTTCAACCCCAAAGCCTAAAGGTGACGGGTCTACGACACTTACGCTGCGCACTCTGATAGTTATAAGGAACTCGGGACAGCGAAGTATGGTAATGAACAAATCCAACCGGATTGGAAGCAAGACAATGCAAGGAAAGCGAGAAGGAAATCAGACGTTCTGGGGGACAACAGAAAGAAAGGAAGGAATACAAACGAGTTACGGAATGACTTGTCAAGGTCATGGTATTCTTGTACTCGTTGCTGGAATCCCCAAATTCAGATACAGATCAGTTAATCTGAACCTGACTGTACTGTTGGTAAGAGCCCGACTATGGACCCAGGTGGTTACCCACACCAGGTGTGAACCTAAGCTCTGATACCACTGTGTAACGCCCCGATCCCAAGGATACGGAGACGTTATGGCGACGTACATACGCGAGGTGAAAACACGCTCACGCGTACGTTAAGCCTCAGTACAGTACAATACCTCCATATAGATATGAGGTCCAGCATGAAATAAGTACAAGAATACCTGCAGAAAGAGGTCAGCGATCATAATAGATATGAAAAATGGGGACAAATAAGATAACAGAAATAAATGACTAAGGTACCTATGAATAGGCCAGATGAGGAATCTCCTATGTGACTCCAAGGCACTCTCGGTGCGCGGATCTCCAATCTGGGCACGCAAACCCAGGGTCGTCAGAAAGCGACCTAGTGAGCGGTAAAATGAAGGAGGCAGTAATATATATATAATAGTAATACAAGCACGATACTAATATATAATATCTAATGTGGAACTAGTGATACCATATAATAAGGATATAATAAGCAGTCGACCTATAAACATGTAAACAGTAGAAATATATAAACAGGTCATCTTTTAATACCATCACTACCTAACCGGTTATCATCGGGTCATGTCTCTAGTCGTATCCAGTTTATACAATATATAATGCTATCTAGTGGTGACGAGTGTACATGCTAGTGGTGATGTGATAACAGTGAACATGCAGATGTGCATATGCTACCTAACCAGTATACGGTGTGGTGAATGATGTATGTAAGGTATACAGACAATAGAATATATGCACATATGCATGAATAGTATGCTACTACAGAAAGTGTAACATGTATCGGGTAAAGTAACAAATAGACATGTAACATGATATCGGATAAATGATCAGGTGTAATAACAAGTACAACTAAACATGTATCAGGCAAAGAACAATAACAAGTAGTAAGCATGTATCAGGCAAGTCATGTTATTTATACAATAGTAGCAATCAGTACCACCTGATATTACAATCACTCTCTTCCAGTGTCCCATACCACTGGCAGTTCATACTGGAGCCCGCACTCCAGTCGAACCCATCCGGACATGGCCTACGGGTACCATTATCCAAACGAGAGAGTGACCAAATAACAAGTGTTCCCGACGTCACTATTGTGTACACTGTTTTATTATGTTAATTGGAAACCCATGGTCGAGGAGTTCTTATCGGGTGGATGTATCCCGTGCATACCCGGGATCACGGCCTTAAACAAGCCCCTGGCTGCCAGGACCAGGGCCCTCCGCTAAGAGGGGAGCATGAATCAAGTAACAAGAGCTCATGGAGCAATTGGTAGTAGCACTACCGTCCCCTGTAGTGGGAAAACAATATGGATCCAGTACATCACCCGATAAGATCTAATCAACCGTCAAGTCTCCCCCATACCCCAGTTATCATTATGATCTGATATGTCAAGTATCTAATGTAACAAGAACAAATAACAGTACATGATACGGGTAACATGATGACTGGACGTGAGCTCTGTTGATAGCATAGAACAATATCACAGGAACAATATACCCGGAAACGGGAACAATATCTCGGGAACATTATAACAGGAACAATATAACAGGAACAATAGATGTGGGATTCCACATATAGCATATCAATAGCTCTCATGTCCAGTATCGGGTATATCCATATCAGTAACATGAAACAATCATATAACATGAATACGGTAATATTGCACAAGAATACATGTAATATGAACGGGGATCCATATGACAAGAAGATAGCAACAATACATGCATGTACACTCGTACAGTGAGCAAATGTAACAATGATGTGTGAACATGAGATAACAGTGTATCGAGCATCCATGTAACGATGATAATACTAATATGAAATACGGTAGTCCGTGCATGGGTATGTCCGTGTACCAGTGGAATATAGATGTGTAGCCATGACCCGTGTAACCTATCTCTGTGATAGCACATGTAATAACAGTAATTAGTGTAGACTAGTGATCTCACAGTATCTGTGTCCTACTACTGGTGTCCAGGGTATCCATGTAACAGTAACTCCCTACATGCAATAACAGTGTTGGTGTCTCCATATAGCAGTGAATGATAATATATCGTGTAATGCGTGATAATAATAGCTGGTTGTATCGGATGCATGTTTGGGTAATAATTACGGGTACACATAGTCGTGATGTCTAGTGGGAGGTCGGTACTAGAGATCATATCTAATTGAGTATCAGCTATCCCTATTTGTAATGTCGGTCACCATCTTATGATCTGGATTATATATGTTTAACTAATCGTTATACTAGTCTTTCACTAAGTACCATTTATTAACCGGTGTTTACAGGCAACCAATCAAGATTACTAAACATGATCAAATATAATTTATAAAAGAAAAACACTCACAAACTTGCTACAGGACTGTATCTTTCGTTCCCACGATCGCAACGGATGCAGAATCATCCGAATCGGAGTCCGGATGCTCCAGTTATCGCCCGAATACTGAAAGTAATAAAATGGGGTTAATTACGGAATAAGTAAAAAGATTCAGGGGGCTATTTGCAATTTTACAGGGGCTTAAAAGTAAATTATACTTTTACAGGGGCTTAAATGCCCTTAACGGGTCGGGTCTGGGTGTAAATGGGTCGGGTTTGGGTCAAACCCAAACCCATTTGGGTTTTTACCCAAATGGCAACAGCAGCAGCAGCCGTGCGGCTGCTGCTGCCGCCCGAGTGCGGCCGCCGCCTGGGTGCGGCCCGCGCGCCCGCCGGCCGCGCGCGCTCGCTTGCGCGGCCGCCCGCCGGCGCCGTTGTCCGGCGCCGCTCCGGCGCCGCTCGCCGGAGCACCACCGCGAAGAGAGGGGAGGATAGGGTAGCTGGTGCCACTCCCCACACCTGCGTCGCCGCACCCGGCCGCCTCCCACGCCGCCGGCGCCTGGGTGGCGCTTGGCCGGCCCCCGGCATGCCGCCGGCCGCCTGGCCTGGCTGCGGTGGCCAACCCTCCCCTTGGGTGGTAGCAGAACAGAGAGAGGGAGAGATGGAGAGAGGTTTAGAGAGAGGGAAAGAGAGAGAGAGAGAGAGAGGAGAGAGAGAGAGTTTGAGAGAGAGAGAGAAATGAGAGGGAGTTTGGGAGGAGAGAGAGGGATTTAAAGAGGGAGAGAGGCGGTGGAATTATGTCGGTGGTGGAGGTTTGGACGAAACCAGAGAAGAGAAGAAGGAGAAAGAAAAGAAAAGGAAAAGAAAAAGAAGTTAAATAATAAAATATTATTATTAATACAGCCCAAAATGCAACCAGTTCTGAACGGTGCTCAAAAATTACAGAAAATAGAGAATAATATACTGAGACGTATGATGAAGACGATTTGCGGAAATTCTATCCGGTTTACAAATTAAAAATCTCGGAAGCTGTCGCCGATACGGGCGACACCAGTTTGGCCGGATGTTCGATAAATTCAGAAAAATCCCCAAAAATATCCGAACGTAGAGAACACGATTCTAAGGCATACGGTGAAGGCCGATTCTAAAAATTCTACTCTGTTTGTGAATTAAAAATCAAAAAGCAGATTATCGGTATCGGTCGACACCGACTACCGAGTTTTTCCAAAATAATCCAGAAAAATTTCAGAAAATCCCGAAAAATCGAAAATATTAGAAAATGATTTTTGAAATTAAAATCAGCTCAATCGGACGACTACAGAGATCAAATCAATTTTGTACGTCGTATCGCGTACCGATACGGTGATACATACACCGGGAAGCAGGGGGTTACATGAAGTGAAGTAATTATCTATGTAGCATTAGCATGTATGGTGGTTGATTATTAGTAAGCTGCGAATTTTTTTTAATTTGATTATTTATCCACATACAATTCATCTTTTCTTTCCTAAGTTATTTAAACAGAGAAGATAATAAGAAGATAATATTATCGAAATGCTTCCATCGCCTCCCTCCCAGTGGAACACGATCCGATTTGGCCCTTACTGCAACGGATAGAATTGAACAACGAGAAGAATCTAACATTCTAATTCTTTGATTATTTGTTTTTATTTTTATACATATTTATTCTCTCGTTCTAGTTTCAATCAAATTTTGGCGCCGTTGCCGGGAGGGAACGGTATATATTATTTTCTAACTTAGGCTAAATTTTTTTTTGTTTCTCTTTGGTTTTAATATTTCTTATGTGATATGGCTTACTACAACAATTTTTCTAATTTTAATGGTAATTTATATTACACCTCGACCTCTTTTGAATTAGATATTACCAATCAGACACATCATAACTTTAACCAACCAAGCATGCCTAGTTGGTCTTATCCAAATCAACATATGCCCCAACCTCAATTTCATGAAACAAATTGGAATAATCATCTTTACTCCTCACCGAGTCAATGGGGATACAACACTCCTGAGCTATATTGTCAACCATCTTTCCAACCATCATCTTCATTTACTTCTTTTCCCACACCACCGATAGAAGAACCTACCTACTTGTGAAAAAGTAGAATCCATGATTCAGTCCTCAAATGATCCATTCGATAGGTTAGAAGAAAAAATAGATCATATGCAAGGTTTAATGAATGAGCAAATTTCTAGACTTTCAAACATCCGTGAACTAACCAACCAAATTGATAGGAACCAAGAATCATGGTGTCTTGAAGACCTTGATCAAAATTCAATTTCATCGCACTAACGTGAACTTGATCAGTCTCAACCCATGGATAAATTGACAAGTTTTAACTTTAATGAGATTGAACTAGATTGTCAATGCGAACCTGATCCTCAACTTTGTGATCTAATTTCAAACTTTGAATCTATGTTGACTCCGGTGTCTTTACCCAATTTGGACCCAATTTTCCAGCCGACATTAATTCTAGTACTCGTATATTATGAAATTGGATCATCTATTTTGGGTATTCACATTCATTTGATAGATTATGAATATGAACTTAAGTTCTTTGATTTGGAGCTCACTTTTAAACCAAGCCCGACTCTCGAGCCTAAATTTGATTTTTTCGAGCCGGTATTGGTTCCCAATCCTATCATTCTTAAGCCCAAATCAATAACTTCATCAAGTCAAATTCTATTGTTGGACCAAGGTGTAGACAATGATGACCCTGAGATGGTATTTCAAGATTGGCATCCAACCAAGATAGTTTCAATGTTAGGGTCTTGCATTATCCTATACATTTGGGGGATAATAACAATGTGCATAAGAAAGAGGTTATAAAAGGTGGGCTCCTTGATGATCCACAATATTTAGATTGGGTAGCAATATTTGGCCCAATCCGGCCACCACTAGAACCACCACCTTGAGGTCACATTTTGCCTTCCCTTTCTTCTTTTTCATGCATACATGCATTCATTCATACATTGACGATAATGCATGAGATAGGTGTGAGGGAGGGTTTACTAACATACTAACATATGTAGATACTAACAATTTTTATTTTTAAAAAATTTTTTGAAAAAAAAAAAATATTTGATTTATTTCTGTAAGTAATTAAGTTAATTTTAAGGAATAGGAAAATCATAATTAGGATTTCTTAATATTTGGTCAAAATAAGAGTATTTGTTTTATTTTTTGGTTTAGAATGAAAAATTGAAAAAGTAATTTAGTCTTGATATCTTTACCTTGATGAAATATGCATACTTTATACACTTAAACAAAATATATATAAAATAAATAAATTTGATTATTGATTAGCTAGGTATTTGGCCTGAGAAAGCCTTGGTACTTACGTGAAAGATAATTAGATAAGTTTGAAAAAAATTAAAAATATGTCATATATGTATTAACACATCTAATAATCAATTAGTTAGGTATTAGGGCCTCAAGAAGTCTTTAAGGTCAACAAAGTGATAATACTTCGAACTTCTTAGAAAGAAGAAGAAAATAATAAATGTATAAGGCATGAGAGTTGAAGTTGAAGAATCTCAAGTGAAAATTTTGTGTTCTCAAATATGCATATGATTTAGAGTAAGATAATAAACTCGATGAGAAATTCAGTTTGAATCCTAACCTAAATTGATAAATAAATATTTGAATAAAGACTAGTTATAAGAATGATCAATTTGATAATCCTAAAAACTTATAAAATTTTTAATTTTTACAAAGATATTTCAAATATTTTGTCTCTTTCAAAATGATATTTCAAAAATACTAACATTTTATTTTTCTTTCTTTATAAATTTTGTAGGTGTAATTCACTGAAAACCCTCACGAGACAACACTTGTCCTCTAAGGTAACCTAAAGGTTTAACGGCTTGTTGCACATGCTAAGTGCAATCGTGATTCTTATAAAAGTGAGTTAGATTAGATTAAATTAGTTTCTAACATTTGGTTTTGCTCGAGGAAGACGATCAAAAGATAGGTGTGGGGTGTGATTGTACTCCAAAATTGCATTTTCATTATCACTTTTACACATATATCCTTGATCATTCCTTTATTAATTAATGCTATTAACCCTCTTTTTGATTATGGTGTGTAGTTACTTAAAAGAGAGTATAAAGATACAAGAAGTTTCATTTTATTTCTAATCCTATCTAAAGTTAGATTTTAAATTGAATCCAAAGGAGGAAAGGATTAATCTTCATCTCCTAAATTCAAGTTCAAATTCAGAAGATAAAGTCCTAAAAGATGAAGGGAATAAAGCTAATCCTAAAAGGGAAAAGGAGGATAATTCAAATTAAATGGAGTTCAAAATCAATTTAGACTCAGATTCTGACTGTACACCTTTTAGTATTCGGATCATAACGCTTATTACAGATATTCAAATCCGATGATTTAAGATGATATAGAAAGAAGACTTGAAGGACTACAATTTTTATGTTTACCACTATGTCTAATTCAGCCGTCTGATGAGTCATATTCGGCAAATAACACGCCGACTTGCTGCAGGACTGAATTCCTTATTGAATTAGGAAACGTTCTAATTTGTATCCTATCGTGATTAGATTTTAGGTCTATTAAAGAGCTGAAATCTCTCAATATTAAATATTTTCACATCCGAGATCATAACTTAGGAATTTTCTTTTAGTCTCTTCTCCAAATTTCTTTTGTATTTTTTTAGATTTTAGTTCTATTTCTAATTCAAGGTTTTTGAGAAGAAGAAGCCATTATAATTCGAGGTGACAGATCAATATAATGTGCTTTCTTTCTTTTCATATCTCTTTTGTTATTTACTTTATTTTTTTACTTTTTCTTATTTTTTTATTTATTTCTTGCTTTCTTTTGCTTGTCATGTTTACTATGTGTAGCTAGATTTTTCTCATGGCTTGCTAAAGCATCACCACCATCACATCTAATGTCTAGTAGATAATCTGATTAGATCTATGCATGATTACTCCAATTTTTATTCTTAAAGACTCATTAGGATAAACAACTAGGTCAAATATTTGCCAATACTTCTTAACTGTTTTTCTTAATTTATGTTTGAATGAAAATCTTAATATTTTAATGTTAAATAATGATTAGTGTTATTTCAAATAGGGTTAAGATTTGCTAAATACTTTCTAATAATATTTTCTTACTTTATACTTGATTGATAACCTTGATATTGTAACGTTAAAACTTGGATGGTGTTATTTCAAATCATAACCTAGTTTCTATCCTATATATCTTTCTTAATTTTGTGGTAGAATATCATGTTTAAGATTTGAAGTGAAGTAATTATCTATCTAGTATTAGCATGTACGGTGGTTGATTATTAGTAAGCTGTGAACCTTTTTTTAGTTTGATTCTTTATCCACATACAATTCATCTTTTCTTTCTTAAGTTTTTTGAACAGAGAAGATAATAAGAAGACAATATTACCGAAAAGCTTCCATCGCATCTTTCCCTGAGGTTCGACCCGTTTAGCTCTTACTACAGTGATTAAATTGCAAAGCTTCAGAGTTAAAACTAATCACATACACTCTTCATATTCTCTGTACTCTATTTTGTGTAATCAATCTGGCCCCGGTTCGACCAAGCGGCCAGAGAGCTTTGCTCTCTGGTTCTTGCCGTGGTCGACCTACAGGTCAAGACCTGGGTGCGGTCGACCGCCCGGTCGACCGGCAACCCCAACTGTCGACCGGCCGGTCGATCGACAGGTCATCTGACCTAGGGATTTGCCTTAACGACTAGTTTTTGTAGCTCTATAAAAGGGGTTATTTTGGCTAGTTTTAAATAAGGTTTTGGAGAAGTTTTAAAGGCAGTTTTTCCCATCTCTCTTTAGATTTTTTCCACATATTTTTTGGCTAAAATTTTCATATCAAAAGGAGAGTTTTTAAAGAGTGTTTTCAAAAGAGATTTCTTGAGTTTTCTACGACTCAATCTATCTTGTTTTCTCACACAAGTTTGAGCTTTCTATTGCTATATTCATCCTATATAATACTTGCTGTGAGAGTTATTTTTGATGATCAAAGGTAGAAATCACCAAGAGTTCCTTCTTTGTATTTGAGGAGGCGAACTTGTGGGTTCATGTTGTGACGAGTTCTTATGGGAGCTCGGTGTAGAGGTGCGACCTCGGCAAGCTACTGTGCTTGCGTGTGTTGTTCTTGTGGGAACAAGTGAGGGACTTCCGGGTCTAAGAGTTCTTGAGGGAGCTCGTTGTAAGTGTTGTGGAACCGAATGATCTTGCGGGATCGATTATAATGAAAATCTTTTATAGTGTTGAAGGCGGAAACGTAGAGCAAGTGTGCTCGAACCTCAAAACAAATCTCCCGTATTTGCGATTGCTTATATCTCTCTCACTTGTGTTTAATATCTTGCATGTGCTTATTGTTCATATCTCTTATATGCTTGATATTTTCTTATGCTATATATATATATATATATATATATATATATATATATATATATCTATAGTGAGTTGATCCCCTAAGAACGGTTCTCACAAATTCATGTGAGAACTTTCACGTGAGCCGTCGGATCTGAAAGAGATCTAGTTTTATTTGATTTGATCTATCAGATCCGACGACCCACGTGAAAGTTCTCACAGAAATCCGTGAGAACCGTTCTTAGAAGATCAGCTCCCTATATATATATATATATATATATATAATATATATATATATATATATATATATGCTCGGGTTGTTTGTTTGCTCGCACTTGTATTCAACCAAGAGAGTCATAGTGGCATCTCAACTCTTAATTTAGAGGAATCTTGAGGAGATAGTCTAAAGCCCTTCACCAAAAATTCGGCTACACTCTTTGATTATACTTTGTGTGTTTGCATGTTAATTTTAGCTTGCACAATTAGTTTTAGTTCCGCATTAGTTTTGCATTTGATTAGCTTGTCACCTATTCACCCCTCTAGGTGACTTACAGATGGTCTTTGTCATCATGTCTTCTAGATTCTTTTTTGTATTGTAAATCATTAACCTTCTTCACTGCAGCCCACTGATGTATTCTATGATACCTCACAATGATGTGTTTTATTCGCTTGTGATACCTGTGATCCTTAACGACATGTATCACACTCTGATTGTCGCAGGAGATCTAAACTGAATCCCATATGATTCCAAATGTTTTGACCAATTCTCTCAATCACATGGTTCCTTAGATACCTTAACTGCAACCATGTACTTCGTCTCTATTGTTGAAAGCGTCACTGTGTCTTGAAACTCTGCCTTCTAACTAACAACGCTCTCAGCTACTGTGAATACATAAATCATTGTAGATCTTTACTGATCAAGATCTCCTAAATAATCTGCATCAACATATCTTTTGTAGTATCTTAGACTTTCCCATTTTCAATTTCTGAACGCTAAGCCTAATTGTAGGCTGTCAAAAAATTACCGATGACAAAGCCTCAAACGCGAGCCTCACTCCAAACGTGAAGGTCGCGTTCTAATCCCAAACGCGAACTTCGCGTTTCATCAACAAATGCGAGAGTCACGTTCCTTTTCAGACTCGAACCTCGTGTTCCATTAACAAACGTGAGGGTTGCATTCCCTTTTTAGACTCGAACCTCGTGTTCCATCACTAAGCGCGAAGGTCGTGTTCCTTCTTTAAATGTAGACCTCAATGAAGGCCACATTTCAACATCAACACGAGCCTGTGAGCTCCACTTTTCAATTACAACACGTGATTCACGTTTCTGGTGTAACTGACAACCATAAAAGTGGGTCAGTTACACCCTCTTCTCTTACTTAATGAGGAATTAATCTCTATTATTGCAGAGAAATAAGAGGTAAGTTACACCCTAAATTCTCTATAGGTAGCTGTGGAAAGTGTAGACTATCTAAAAATTACTAAAGACAAGTTGGCAAATGTAAAGCCCATCTTCAGACACAAGGCTGATAAAAATCATTGATGCAGTGTCAAGGTGCGGGGCTCGAAGCCCACGTCTTAGCATTACTGCAAAGCCAAGATGCGGGGCTCGAAGCCTGTGTCTCAGCAGAGCTCGACGCCCGCGTCTCAATACCTTAGCAATGCCAAAACGCAGGGCTCGAGGCCCGCATCCAGCATCATCTCAATAACTAAATGCTGAGCTCAAGCCCGCATTTTAACTGCAAATGAGACCTACGTCTCAGTTATAACCACTCCCATTACTGGGTCAAGTACTGCCCATGTAATGAGGGGAGTTAACTCCCATTATGGAGGATTTTTAGGAACAATTTTACCTCTAAAATCCCTATAAATAGCTCAGTTTGCTATTGAAGAGGGGTCGGGAATTTTTCAGCTGAGGAATACTTATAAAGAGTTAAATTCTTCATAACTTGCTGAGTTCAAGTTTTTGCTTAAGTCTCTTTGAAATTTCATTAGATAGGAGCTGTGTTACTCCATCAGTGATCTTAGGAGAAGATTTTCAGAAGAGCTTGATGCTCACCCGATCAATGAAAAATAAGAATCACTTTCCACCGCTACTCAAAGAACACAACCTTAAACAAAGAGGGGATCTGAGCTTGAGCATCTCCTCTCTCTTATAGTTGAAATTTTAAGTTGTAATTTTTTATATTGTTTCAATAAAATTTTGCAATACACTTTCAACTTTCCCTCCCGTACAAGAGATGGCTACTCTGCTGGGGATTACTTTCTCTACTGATAAGCAAGTTGTGGTGTAAGGTGATGTCACCTTCATGGGAAAAAACGGTTGAGTCACCTGTCATGAAATTCGACGAGGTAAAGTATAAGGAGTTCCTCTCTTCTGGCTCCAAGAGCCCCAGGGTGGCACGACAGTACTGCAGGGTTTCCTCGAAGATCCGCTCTCAAGTCTTTTCAGAGACTTCCCCAAAGATGGCATGCGCAAATAGGGCTATTTTTGCCCATGTCATGCGTGAGGCCCGCGTCAACGTCTCCCATGAGAGCTGCGAGGCCAACATCGTTGAAGGTCAATCTTACCACGCCCCTTCTCTTCCTCAGCTTCAGGTTAACATGGATCCCCAATAACTCATGAAGCGTAACTGGAATGTTGAACATCGAAAAAGGTATCGCGCACGTCGATAATAGATGCAAGAAGCTGGATAAACCATATGTCTAGCAGATACAGGACGCAAGGCTCGGGCCTGCATCTCTTCTGAACCGCATCAGACGCGCGAAGTCTGCGTCTGGATACCAAAACGTAGAGCTTAAGAGGCTGGCATTTCTGAGGCTTCACCTCATAGACGCGATGTTTAGCAATGCGATGTCTGCGTCTCTTCTCATAGATATGAAACCCGTGTCTCTACGACAGAACGTGAGACTCATAAAGTCCGCGTTTCTCAAGTGTCGCCAGATAAACGCAACAATCAGTAACGCGAGGTCCACGTCTCTTCTCAATAGAGGCACGAGACCCGCGTCTCAAAGCCAAAACGCGATAGCCACGTCTGTTCTACAGAACGTGAACTCCGCGTTTTTGAACTTTGTGTCTGGGAGTTGCAACGCAAGGTTAACATTCGATCTCTGATGGCAAGGGTTAGAAGGGAGCTGAAAAGTCCTCATCCTCAGAGACTCGAGTCTGGTCTCTTCAATCCCCCTCTGACGAAGCTAAGAGATTACTTGACAAAGAAGAGGAGTGTTTATCAAATCACTCCACTATGCTGCTGTGAACGGCTCATCACAGTGGTACTCTCTGAATGCAACCGCAACTCGCATATAAGCAAACAGTCGATGTTCAACAGGTTATCGTCTACGTCAATCTCTCGCTTGGCCAAAAGGCGACCCTCTCTGATACTGATACAGAGTACCCTTGGGTTACTGCAAACATGGTAGGTCCAAACACTACGCCAAATAGAACTAAGGGGAACAGCCAATAGTCAGCTCAGACGAGTCTGACACCGAGCCGAAAGGAGTGTACTGGCATACCCGCACTCGAACTGGCGTAATAGCCCTAGTGAATTACAGTGCCCTAGCTTAGAGCATTGAAGTAAATGAGTCATATTCTGCCATCGCAGAATCACAAGCCTCAAACTCTTCGGTAGAGAAAGAAGCATTTACATATATGACAAGCACTTCTGAAAAAATAGCCAGGCGCTTTAAACAGCAAGCCCAGGCCCAGAGGAGCAACTCGATATGATTCGTGCTCAACAAGAATTTATCGATAGCCTCAAGCAGATTCTTTCGTAATTGCTTGAGGATAAAAAGAAGAAGCCTAAGGCCAAGACTCCTTCCAAGAAGTTCAAAGGCAAACAGAAGGAAGGGGAAAGCTTGTCTTCTGCACATACTGAGGAGAAGAAGCATTCCAACTCTGAGTCGTCCAAACCTCCATCCGAAGAGGGAGGCAATTCAGAGAATGTGAGCACTCATTTCAAAAGGATGAGTAAACAGGAACGTCTTGAAGCCTTCGCCAGTCCGAAAGGCCTACAAGTAGCAAGAGTGATATGGCCATACTCGGCTGAGTGGGATCTTGTCCCCTACCCTCCTAAATTCAAAGCTCCGACCCTACAGGCCTTTGACGGCAAGGGGTCACCAAATCAGCACGTATACTACTTCAAGTCTCAGATAGAGAGTGTAGTATCAAATGATGCCATCCTGGCACGTTTGTTCATCAACACACTAAAGGGGATCACTTTTGAATGGTTCATGAAGCTCGCAGAAAGCTCCATCAAGAACTGGGTGATCTGGAGAAGCTTTTCCTTATACGCTTTTTTGAAGACGACTTGGAGATTATCTTGCCAACTCTCCTAGCGATGAGGCAATAGAAAGGAGAGTCAATTAAAGTATTTGTGGAGAGATTTTGGAATATGACACTTTGATGTTCTAGCGGTATGACCTACGCCACTCTGGTGAAAATATACCATTACAATTTGCAAACCTCACTCCTAACTCAGGTAGGAGTAACTGAAAGTCGTACTTGGAAGCAGTTGGTCTAGCAAGGCGAACAGACAGAAGAGATTGTCGCCAGAGTTAAAGCAGAAGAAAATAAGCCCAGACCCAAAAAGTGAACAAGGCGCGTGCTGGAAGCATCTTTCCAAGCTAAAAGGAAGGACAGACTGGCGATAGAGACAAAGTCTCCCTCTAAGCCCCAACTGGCTACAGGGGGTAACTTTTCAACCCAACCACGCGCCAACAAGCAGTACTCCTTTAAGGATGAGTATGTTGATTCGTTGTTCAATTTACTCAACAAGAGCAATAGACTGAAGCTTTCTGAAGTTAGACGTCCTGAAGAGGTGGGCAAGACCGACAACCCCAATTACTGCTTGTACCACAGGATGATGGGGCACCCTACTAAGAGCTGTTATGTCTTCAAAGACATTATCTAAGTTTTGATTGATGCAGAGGTGCTCAAACTCCGCCCAGAGCAGAAGAAAATGACAGCTAACATGACGTCATTCCTTCAGTTTGGAGTACAGCCTCCAATGCAGTAGTTCCCATCCCGAAAGGGGAACTAAGGGTGGTCAATATAGATCCACACCACCAGCGGAAGAAAAGTCTAGTACCTATTCTGACTCCTCAAGGAGAGATAATGTGGGTCCATTCTGACCTCGTGAAAGGCCAGCAATGGACTACTGTTACCAACAGGAAGTTCAGAGGCAAAGCAAAAGTTTCGTCTTGCAATGTGGTTTGTGCTTCCTCCCCGGTTCCTCCCCGGAAGTGAAAATCGATGTCGCCTCGCTGACTGATTCTGAGGAGGAGACAATCATCCTTGCTGCAGAGCCGAATAAACCGCTCGTGGCCAGGACTCATTCAGGTTAGTCATACTTGAAGAAGTGCGATGAAATGTGGCAAATCTGCTTAACCTACCGCAGGGCCAACCAAGTAATCTACGAAGCAACCTGTGGAAAAGCAAAAGGAGATTTGGTATGCCAAGGCTCTCTCAAAGGACAAAGCGAAAGGATCTTCGAGACCTTACCACTTTAATGTCTTGGCTCAATTGGCCAACATCCTGACCAGGATCACCCTTTATGAGCTCTTGAGAGTATCCAAGTCAACAAGAAAAGCTCTGAGAGAAGTTTTAGCCGATGCTGAGGCTTTCATGGCCCAGATTCCGGCTGAACTAGAGGAGGATGAAGAAGACAGCCTCCACGCCTCTCAACATGTCCCTTGTATAATCTTTACTTTAGACGACATGCAGGTTAATGGGAAACACGATAGGCCCATGTACTTCACAAGGTATATTAGATCATCTGAAGTGAACCGCATTCAGATGGATCCAGGATCCGCGTGAGCATCATGCCCCGCTGGGTCATGCAGCACTTGGGAATCTCCACTCACCGATTGAGTTCCAACCAAACTACCATTTATGGGTTCAACACCAATGGTACGCGCCCAATGGGAAAGATTAAACTCAAATGTCAGATTGAGGACCTAAGATCTGAGGTGACGTGCTATGTTATCAACGCCGACACTTCATATAATTTGCTGCTAGAATGACCATGGATTCATCGCAACTCCATCGTGTAACGCCCCGATCCCAATGATACGAAGACGTTATGGCGACGTACATACGTGAGGTGAAAACACACTCACGCGTACGTTAAGCCTCAGTACAGGACATAGCCTCCATATAGATAAGGGGTCCAGCAGGAAATAAGTACAAGAATACCTGCAGAAAGAAGTTAGTTATCATAACAGATATGAAAATAGGGATAAATAAGATAACAGAAATAAAGCACTAAAATACCTATGAATAGTCCTGATGAGGAATCTCCCATGTGACTCCAAGGCACTCTCTGAAGCTATGGTAACTCGGATCTCCAATCTGGGCATGCAAACCCAGGGTCGTCAGAAAGCGACCTAGTGAGTGGTAAAATAAAGAAGGCAGGAATATACTATAATAATACAAGCACGATAATAAGATATAAGATATGATGTGGTAACAGTAATAAGCAGTAGACAATAAAAATATGTAATCGGGTCATGTCTCTAATCGTGTCCAGGTTATATCATAAATAATATTGTCTAGTGGTGACATAATAGATATGAACATGTAGTGGTGACGTGATAGAGGTGACCATGCGGATGGGCATATGTCTGCAACAATAAAATATATATGCAATGCAGAACATGCATAGGATGCCATTACAAACAGGGTAACAAGTACCAGGTAATGTAACAAAGTATACATGTGCAATGAGTAGCAGATCACTACAGGAATTGTAACAGGAAACAAGTACAGTATCAATGTATACATGTAACATGATAGCAGATAAATGATCAGGAACAGTAACAAGTACAACTAAACATGTAGCAGGCAGGTCATGTCTAGTCATGTCATTTATACAATAGTAGCGATCAGTATCACCTGGTATTTAATTACTCTCTTCCAGTGTCCCATACCACTGGCGGTTCATACTGGAGCCCGCACTCCAGTCGAACCCATCCGGACATGGCCTACGGGTACCATTATCTAAACGAGAGAATGACCAAATAACAAGTGTTCCCGACGTCACTATTGTGTATACTGTTTTTATTATGTTACTTGGAAACCAACTGGTCGAGGAGCTCTAGTCAGGTGGGTGTATCCCGTGCATACCCGGGACAACGGCCTTAAACAGACCCCTGGCTGCTGAGACCAGGGCCAGCCCGCTAAGGCTGTAACATGTAACGGGAACTCAATGAGCTAAAACAATAACGGGAAACGGGAGCTCATGAGCTATAACAGACGGTAGCCAGCACTACCCCGTCCCCTGCAGTGGGACAAACAATGGATCCAGACATCCACCTGACAAGACCTAATCAACCGTCAAGTCTCCCCCATACCCAAGTTCTCTTTATTATCATTCACTATACAGTATAACAAGTACTATTATGGAACATGATACATGTAATACGATAACATGACATAAGCTCTGTTGATAGCAGGAAACACGATAACGGAAAACGGGAAACAATAGCTGTGGCAGTCCACACATTGCATATCAACAGCTCATGTATCCAGTAACGGGAATATCAACAATAAGAATATCACTAGAAATAACGGGAAACAATCATGTAAGTATAACGGTGATGTGTAAACATCCATGTAACGGGAAACAATCATGTACCAGGAATACATAAGTATAACATGCAACATGAACGGTGATCCATATGACAAGAATATAGAAACCATGCATGCATGGGTAACAGTGATATGCGCCGAGAATCCATATGACGATGATAACAATCACTAATACGACATGTGCTAGTCCGTGTAGTGGTGTATCCGTATCAGTGGAGCATATACCGTGTAATATTTCTATGATCGTACATGGAAGAACAGTAATCAGTGTATCCTATCATACAATGTCCCGTGACCTGACAGTATTCGTGTGCAATACCGGTGTCCTGCAGTCATATCTCGTGACAGTGTAGTGTCATCGAAAATATACATGTGACGCTAGTTATCTAACGGTGAGACAATACATGAAATAAGAGTGTCCAAGTATCTGGTGAAATAAGGGTCCGAGTATCAGTGGCTGTGCAGGTATAGTGACTGTATCCGAGTTGTCTATGTCGGTACCTCTTGTTACTACAATTACCTCCCTATCTTTATATTACATTAGGAAATACATAACAATATTACAGGAATCACCTTTTACAAGGAGTGTCCCACACGTACTAATTATTACCGTCTTTTATCCATAACCAAGATATATCAATCAATGTCTCTAAACATGATAAAATATAACTATAAAGAAAAACACTCACAAACTAGCCATAAGACGGTAGCCCTCTTCTCCACGATCGCAACGGATCCAGAATCGCCCGAATCGGAGTCCGGATGCTCCCGATATCGCCCGAATATGAAAAGGAATAAAAGGGGGTTAAATATGCAAATAAAAAGAATTCAAATGCAATTAATAAATTGACTCAGGGGCTTTTCTGTACTTTTTCTTTAAGCGGGTTTGGGTCGCCCGCGGGTCGGGTTTGGATCCGCTACCCAAACCCACAACTTAATTAAATAGGTTAATGGGTTAATGGGTAGATGTATTGAGTAATGAGTTTTTAATTAACCCTATTGGGTTAATGGGTTTGGGATAAAACCCAAACCCACATAAGAGGAGAAGAGCAGCAGCAGCTCTTGCTGCTGCTGCACCCTGCGCGGGCCGGCGGCCAGCGCAGCTGGTCGGCGGCGCCTGCCGGCGGCGGTCCCGGCCGCCGGCAGCGGCGGCGGCAGCAGTGGGGCGGCCAGCACAGAGAGAGAGAGAGGGATGGAGAGAGAGAAGTAGGGAGAGAGAGGGAGAGATTTACCAGAGAGGGAGAAGGAGCGGCCATGGCGACCTCGCCGGAGGGGAGGCGCCGGGCCGGAGGCGCGGCGGTGGTGCGCCGGGCTTGGACGCGGCGGCGGTCGGCCACCGTTGGGCCTGCACAGTGTGGGGGAAAGAGAGAGATTAGAGAGAGAGAGAGAGAGTTTGGAGAGAGAGAGGGAGTGTTTTAGAGAGAGAATTAGGAGAGAGAGGGGGTTGTTGCTGATTCCAGAGAGAGAGAATTTAAATGGAGGGAGAGGGAGCTGAGGCGGTTTGAGAGGCGGTGGGGGAATCTTCTCGAGAAAGGAAGAAGAGAAAGGAAAAGAAGGGAAAGAAAAAGAATAAAAAATAATAATAATATTTTAATAGTATAATATTAGCCCAAATTTGACCAGCTCCGATCGGTGCCCAAAAATTACAGAAAATAGAGAATATTACGCTGAGACGTAATATGAAAACGGTTTGTAGAAAGTCAATCCAGTTTGCAAATTAAAATTCCGGAGTGTCTCGCCGATACAGGCGATACCGGTTTGGACGGATTTTCGATAAATTTAGAAAAATCCCCAAAAATGTCCTAACGTAGATAACACGATTCTAAGCACATGGTGAAAGCGGATTCTCAAAATTCTACTCCATTTGTGAATTAAAAATCAGAAAGCAGATTATCGGTATTGGTCGACACCGACTACGGAGATTTTCCAAAATAATCAAGAAAATTTCCAAAAAATCCTAAAAAATTTAAAATATTGAAAATAATTTTAAAACTGAAATCGGCTCAATCGGACTACCACGGAGGTCAAATCAATTTTGTACGTCATATCGCGTACCAATACGGTAATACGTACACCGGGGATCAGGATGTTACACATCGTCCCCTCTACTCTCCATTAAGTCATGAAGTATGTTGATGGAGATGGAAAAATCCGAATGTTGATTGCCGAAAGGCATCCGTTTAAGGGGTAGAGAACTACTTCACAGACTCCCTCCTGTACCAGGATTCTTTAGAGATAGACGAGAATCCCCAGTTAGAGGAACTAGACTCTGGTAACGAAGCTGATACCGAGCCAGAGGCAGAAGAAAAAATGTCTTTGGAAGTTGAATTCACTTGTAACGAGCGTTAATAAGTTCGATGTAATAACATCGCTAATGATGCAGGCGAGTGGTATATTAATGAAGAGTTAGATTTGGCTTACTTTTCTATGTTTGCTTCTGATTCTGCCATCAGATACTAGTATCGATGTAGGTGATGACCCTTGATCGATAATAGATGCCCTGACATCATTGCATGTACCAGTGAGATCATCTCTTTCGGTATATCAAAGCATCAATGATGCACAAAGATCTTTCTTCGAGGTCCCAGTAAGACGCAAAGGTTAAAAACCGATCCTCTTCGGAAGAGTCCAGTCCAAACCAACGACTTAAGACTCAGAAAGCGAGACTGAACTTTCTCATTTCTTTCATTATAAGTCAAATGTACTCAAAATGATAGAGAACATGGGGTATGATCTAACAAGTGGTCATGGCATGAACTTCGACAAAGGAAGGAAAACACTGATTTGATCCTTCGTTCCAAAAGAGAAAGCCCCTGATTATTATCATCGAACTTGCAGGGGGTTAGACTATATGTTAACTCTAATCCCGTCAGCTTCTGAGTCTGAAGCGTCATTATATCATAATCACTCGTCAGGTACGTCATTATAGGAGTCAGATGTCAGTATTAGCAGCAGTTTCAAAGACCTTTCGATAAACATGGTTTCAACAAGCCACCCAAAAGATAATGATGAAAAAATGATCCAGTCAGATACATATCCCTAGATCAAACACCTAAATACTCTCAGGGATATTCGCTTTGAGCAACGCGAAACACCTACAGAGGATAAGGTAACCTAGGTTAATCTGGGAGATGAGGCTAATCCTAAGCCCATCTTTATAAATGAAAGCTTATCACCTCCCGAGAAGGAAAATCTAATATCTCTTGTGTGAGAGTAAATAGATGTTTTCACTTGGAACTATAAGGCTATGCCTGAGCTCGACCCTCAAGTGGTTATGTATCGCCTCAACATTAATTCAGACGCGAAGCTCGTCAAGTAACAACAGCGACGATTCCGCCAAGAGATAATAGAAGTGATCCAGTCGGAAGTCAAGACGCTTGTAGACTCTGGTTTCATCAGGGAAGAATAACACCCTGATTGGGTGGCTAATATCGTCCCCGTCATCAAAAAGAATGAGAAGATCCGAATTTGCATCGATTTTCGTGATCTAAATGAGTCGTGTCCTAAAGATGAGTTCCTATTCCAATTATGAATGTTATGATCGACAACACGTGTGAGTTTGAACGAATGTCCTTCATGGATGGATTCTTTGGATACAGTCAAATTAAGATGTATCTTGACGATGAGAAACATACATCCTTTAGGACACCACTAGGGGTGTACTGCTATACTGTGATGCCCTTCGGCTTGAAAAATGTAGGAGCAACATAGCAGAAATCTATGAATGCAATTTTCCTCGAGCATATACGCAAAACAGTGAAATATTACATAAACAATATTGCAGTGAAAAGCTATGCCAAAAGTGACCACATAGCAGATCTGAAGACAGCATTCGATATCATGCGGGCGCATCAATTGAAGATGAATCTCACCAAATCCTTCCTGGGGGTAGCCACCGGGAAATTTCTTGGGTTTGTCGTAACATCCAAAGGAATCCACCTCGACACAGAGAAAGTCTGCGTCGTCCAGGGGATGCAACATCTAAGGAATCTTAGAGAGCTTAGAGGATTGTAAGAGCGACTGACATATATCCGAAGAGATTTGGTTAATAAAATTGGAACTCAATATAGCTCAAAAAAAAAAAAAAATCCTAGTCAAGGTTTGGATTTAATCATATATCTTTTCTTCTCTCTCTAATTGATATGGGATTAATAATCATATATCTTTTCATCTCTCTCTAATTGATATGGGATTAATCCACATCTCTCTAATTGATATGGGATTAATCCACATCTCTCTCTAACAGAATTTATTAATTTCTATTATTGAATTACTTTCATACATTCGACCGAATGCGCGATACATATCCCAACTTGATGCTGCCATTCAATACATGCAACTTAGGTTTTTAGACCCAAATTGCTGATTGATTCTCCGGCCCCGAGCTACTGCGCTGTCCAAAACCTGCCCTTTTCCTTTAGCAAATTTTGGTACATGCATAAAAGATTGTTCAGAGTTTAGTTCAGCATAGATTCATATATTATGCATTCTAATAGATTACTAGGTTTATAAAATTGTTATTAGCTCTTTGGCTTTCTGTCCCTTGCAGCTTCTTCAGGCCCTTCTCCTGTGTCTTCAAATAATTAGGTCTAAAGTTCTTATTAGCTCTTTCGCTTTCAGTCCCATGCAATTTCTCCAAGCCTTTCTCTATGGACTTCTGTATTCCAATATGATGTTTTTGGCTTAGGGTACAGATTACACAGAACAAGGCAATATGCATTGGACCATTTCCATTGGCCAGCTTCAGATTCTTGAAAGTATGTTGTTATCAGCAATGAACCTGCACCTCTCATGATCCAAGAAAAATCTCAGTCACAGTCACAACATCAGTAGTGGTCTTAGAGAGTGCCAACTCTTTGAACTACCCACAGCCTCAAACCTCATCAGCCAATGAAATCACACAGAGAGATTTCCCATGATAAGATGCATCCCTCAATTTCTGTCAATATATATACCCACCCTTCTAACACAACCTCCACATCTCAATCACAATTTCTTACCTCTCTTTCTATCATACTCACAATGGCTGCTGCAATGGCTCTCTCTTCCCCATCTCTCGCCGGCAAGGCGGTGAAGCTCGCCCCTTCGCCGCCTCCGAGCTCATGGGTAACGGCAGAGTCACAATGCGCAAGACCGCCACCAAGCCTGTCTCATCGGGAAGCCCGTGGTACGGCCCAGACCGTGTCAAGTACCTCGGCCCATTCTCCGGCGAGCCCCCATCCTACCTCACTGGTGAATTCCCCGGCGATTACGGGTGGGACACCGCCGGCCTGTCCGCAGACCCTGAGACCTTTGCCAAGAACCGCGAGCTTGAAGTCATCCACTGCAGGTGGGCAATGCTTGGAGCTCTAGGCTGCGTCTTCCCCGAGCTTCTGGCACGCAACGGTGTGAAGTTCGGTGAGGCCGTCTGGTTCAAGGCCGGTGCACAAATCTTCAGTGAGGGCGGATTGGACTACTTGGGCAATCCCAGCCTTGTTCATGCTCAGAGCATTCTTGCTATCTGGGCCTGTCAAGTTGTTCTGATGGGAGCTGTTGAGGGCTACAGAATTGCTGGTGGGCCACTCGGTGAGGTGACCGACCCTCTGTACCCCGGTGGCAGCTTCGACCCGCTGGGCCTCGCTGATGACCCCGAGGCTTTCGCCGAGCTGAAGGTGAAGGAGATCAAGAATGGTAGATTGGCCATGTTCTCTATGTTTGGATTCTTTGTTCAGGCAATTGTGACTGGCAAGGGGCCCCTGGAGAACTTGGCCGATCACCTTGCTGACCCTGTCAACAACAATGCCTGGGCTTTTGCCACCAACTTCGTTCCTGGCAAATGACAGGATCATTTTCTTCCTCTGCAACAACAATTGCTCATGTCTCTTTCCATCATGAGGAATGGATTTTGGATGCTTGAGATTGTTGATGATGTATATTAATCTTGTGCAATAGAGATCTTGCTTTTGATTGCTATTTCTCCAGAAACTTGAATCACTGATCGTAATAGATTGGTTTTTTGTACTTGGTGATGTCAATTTTTTTCCTTTTCTATTTCCCATGTACTCTGCTACGGATTATAGCCAGTTATGGAAGAGGCTTAGATTATTGGCTACCCACAAGTCTAAAGGATTTCCTTTATCCAGCTTATTTATTCAAAAAAGAGAGAAGAAAAAAAAAAATCAAACTATAAACTGAATATAATCAAACTAAACCTATGGTTATGTTTAGGATATGAAACTTAACAATGCATCATCTTTATGCGCCACAGTCTGATAACAAACAGTAAGAGTTAAAGAACAACAAAATGTTGGAAATCCCCTTTCAGTTGACATTCTTGATCAAACTCTTCATCATTTCCTTGGCCTTGCTCAAATCTGCAACAAAATCACAGGTTTCTACCTTTCAAGCCTGTCAATTGAAAATAATCCTATCGTCTGTGCAGAAGTTAGAACACAAGCAATTGAAAAATTCAATCTGACATACCATATCCACAATCAGAAACATGAGACTTAACAGTAACTGTTAGCCCTTGGATACAACCAGAAGTATAAGCTTGATCCATGAACAAAATCTTAATCTAAAGCCAATTACAGACAAAACTAACAATAGATCTCATAAAGTACAAGGAAAAAGTGGCTGAAAATATAAAAGTATTGCAAGGAATTGGTCAAATTTAAGCAGGAAAGGCTTAGAAGTACCTTTCATCTGGAAAACAGGGAAAGAAAAAAAAAAAAACCTATGAACATTCTGAATCTCTGGTCTCCAAGAGATCTTTCAAACAAATACAAAATCATACATGCCATGTCCCAGAAAACTCAAATATGATTAAATGACATTACGCAACTGTAATTGAAGCTTGTATGTTGATCCACATTTTTATCTTCAAATATATTTATTTTGAAGGCCTTCTGTTATTTGTAAGAGTAATTTGTCAAGTAATAATGTAATAGTTGATACAGTAAGATTCAAGTTACTTTTAAAAAAACTGCATGAGTCAAATCCACTGTTTCATTCTAATTAACTTGAGACGTTCAATAAGTGTTCATTTTCTATTAGAGCTATTAATCTTTATGATGTGAGAGCTGTCTAAGCTGAATAGGATTTAAGATTTAGGCGGTAACTAGGTTGATTCATTTTGGTTGAAGTTGATGAGGAAGGAAAAGGAGCAACTTACTGGGATTTGACAATTGCAGCATGAAGCCTAATCCTCACACTTGAGATGAAGGCATAATAAGAATCTAATCTTAGGTTTAGGATTTTTTGGACAACTGGGGTATATAATGTATTTATATTGGTCTTATGAATCTTATTGTTAGTAATTTACATGGATTCATAGGGGGATAAAGAATTTTATGCAGCCTTTTAATTGCCAAGAGAGAGGCCAAACCTTAAGCACATAGTGGCGGAGTTATAAAGGGAAAACCAATATAGCAACTCTAGAGAGAGGATGAATAGGGGTATCTAAAAATTTTCCTAATACAAATAAAACCCAACTATGATTGGATAAAGTTAGGGCAACAATATAATCAATAGTAATAAATCACAATGCACATAAATGTGTAGAGAGAAAGAGCAAGAGAGATAGAGCAAAGTAGATGATGATACAATGATGCATAATGGTTCAGCCACCAACCGGCCTACTCCATTACCTAAAGGCATCCTCTCTAGAATTTCTATCCAATCTCTATTGGTGTCTCATTTGTGGGTAAAAGTATAGACCTTTACAAATACTTTCCCTTAAGGTAGTAGCATAGATATTTGCAAATACTTCCTTTTAAGGAAGAAGCATAGACGATCACTAATCAATTTCTCTACTCATAAAATTTACTATCAATCCTCTTCTCTAGTGATAGGGTTTACAACCAATCCACTTTTCTAGCGATAGTGCTTTACCACTAATCCACTTCTCTTAAGTGATTTGAATTTATCATCTATCCACTCTCCACATAATTGGATTTACCGCCTATCAACTCTCTAAGTGATTAGATTTCTATCACACAAAAAATCAACAAGTATTGTTCTCTATAGAAGATGGGAACCAATAAGTACAATAATCCTCAATAAAGATCACAACTTGAGGTTCTGGTGATGAGAAGGATAGAAAAATGAATATCTTCGGTGCAGTATCTAAATGCAAATGAAATATCAAGAATGGGTATGGATCTAGATTGCTAAAAGAGAGTAGAAGAGTTTTGATTGAGAGTACAGATAAAGATCTATAGAAACTCAGAAAGCTTAAGATAAAAAAAAATTTTGTTTTTGAATGTTAGAATAACATGTATGCAATGAATTCTTGAAAGTGTGAAAAGTAATTGAGATGAATGCTCAAACTCCAATTATACATAAGAGAAGATAAGAAAATATCAGCCTTTGGATGGATCCAAAAATCATCTCAAACGGACAACTTATACACAAAACCGTGCTGTTGGACAGGTCCAGAAATTTATCTGGATGTGTTCAAAGGCACGTGCCGAGAGTTGGGATATTTCAGGCCACCTGGGACAATCAGGGGGCTGATACCGACCCAGAAAAAATTTCCAGCTGCTAAAAGAATAGTACCATTGAGTCGACCAGAATTGAATTTAAATTTGGCCACCCAAAAATCTGTTGTCCATTAGATATGTTCACTCACAAAATGTGGATCGGTTCAAAAGCAACAATTTTCAGAACCTTTAAGGATGACACATTGGGAGCATCCGTGGTTTTCTTGGGTCAATCCCAAACTACACAAGAATCACAATATCATGCAAATCCCTGTTAAATTATAATTTAATCAGTTTAAAAAAATTTATAGAGATTCTAAACTTAGTCAAACAATTCCAAAACTCATGAGATAATATGAAATCAATATGCAATTGAGCTTGGATAAAGTAGTCCAATGTGAAATATGAATATGCATGAATAATCAAATATGAATTCCTAAGTGCCAAATAGATACTCAAATCTATCTTCTCACCTTAACAAATATTTTCCTATGATTCTGCAATGCTTGCTTCAATGCTCTGCTTCTTGTACATTGTCTTGAGTGCTTGTATCTTACTAGGCTTGCTTGAATTGTTCTAGCTACACTTGATGAAGCTTTAGGTTCTTGTTTCTTGAGCTAGGCTTGTCCATCCTTGATTATGCAATTTGGCTCAGACCATCCAACCTCATCTATGCCCTAATTTGGATCAAAAACATATAATCTAGAACAATAGGACGTGTCAGTCATTGTCATCAATATCATAGGGCTAACATAAAGAGAAAACAAAAAAATAGAAAGTAAATTCACGAAGAGAAAGGTAAATCACATCAAAATAAACAGTGAAGTATTACGAGCAGTGACAGTTAAATCTCTATTACAAAAGTAGGAAAGCTAATTGTTCATTTGGTTTACAGTGATCCAATAGCATCAAATGGAATTTGGCTTGTGGTGGTCCAACGAAAACAAACCTTAGCAGGGTATGTAGCTGGACATACCGCAGTCTCTAGGATTAGCAACAATAACCACCAGTTAAACCTATGCAAATCAGCAATTCAGTTTTTGCAGAGAGAACCCCCAGATACATTTCCCTCCATTTTCCACAAAAAATGTTAAAACTGCTGACAAGAATATGATTATCGTTTCCCTTAAAAGGAAAGAATGAATGAGAGAAAATAGTATGATTATCTAATGTTTATGTCTCTTATCAGCATGTCCTCAGTAGAACTCTAGGATTTTAGCTGTAGTTATCAATGCTGTATTTGCCAATGATGGCCAATATCACCATGGATACCTGGATCTGATTCCAGGTTTTAAATCCCCACGAGGGAACTAAAATCGATGCACAGTACATCTACTTAATAATAACAAAAAAAATCTAAATATAAACTGGGATCTTAGTAACACACCCTATAGTTTCATTAGATTTTTTTTTATTTCTGAACTGAATAGGGGCACAAATTCAAGGTAATATCTGAACTTGAACAGTCCGTCCAATCTGTGAACAGACTGTTGCAATGGTTAAAAGAATGATCACACAAGTGAATATATACCTTGCTTAAGATTTTTTTACAGTAAAAGAAGTCCTAAACTAAACATTTTCAAATTCAATCATGTTTTAGTTAACGGTTTCTGAAGAAGCCCTTTGTTATCATTTGAAGGACATCCCAAGCAGCAATTATATCAGCCAGATATTTCCTCTTATTTGCAAGAGAGAAAAGGTCTAATGTAATGAAGAAATTTCATCGAAGACGAAATGATTTTTCATGGACCTAAATTTCATAATAAGAGATGGAGATTGAAGTCTTAACTTAATGATATTTTTGTGCCCTTTTCTCTGTGTAACCTACTCCTTTGGAGTATGTGGCCACCATGAGTAAAAAATATGTATCAATTGAGTCAAGAGTGATAGAACCATGCTTTCTGAGTTTTGATAAAACTGAGAATACTATCCATAGGGATACACATGGAGTGTGTCTGTTGGCCAGTTCTAGAGTCATGTATGACACGACAGCAAGAAAATATAGGGTTGTGGCTCTAAGATTGCCAACGATCGCACCAACTCACAGCCCCAAAATTCTTGAGCCACTGAAATGAAAGATAGAGATTTCCTTTGATAAGATGGCTGCCTACTCATTTTGTCATTTGTATCCATTTCACTGATACTTATATCCCCCATACTAACAGAGTCTTTACAACTCACATCCCAATCACTTCTATTCAGCTCTCTTCAAGACAGTCACAATCTCTCTACAATGGCTGCAATGTAGGGAGAGAGAAGATAAAAACTTGATGGAAGATTTTTTAACTCATCGGAAGAGATAGTAGAGATCGGAGACCAAAAGAAGCGAGAACGCAGTCCACAACATGCCAAAACAGAGGCCGGCCAACCGCCTGGTCGACCGGCATGCACAACGTGCACAACAACAGCTCGGTCGATCGCCGGTCGACCAAAGCAAGGCACAGTCGACCGACTGTCATGCACCAACTTTCTGTTGGCGATGGTCGACCGACCGGTTGACCGAAGGATGGGGCCAATCGACTGACAGACCAATCTGCTTCTCCTATTAGGATTCGGACTTCGTTTCTGATCAGAAGTCAAATTCAATTGCGGTTTTCTAAAACTCTAGGATCTCTGGCTATAAATAAAGGGGTAGAGCCTCATGAATTGTAACCTATAATTGATTATTGAATCAATAAGATATTTCTCTCCCTTGCCCCGAGGACGTAGGCAAATTGTCGAACCTCGTTAAATATTGTGTTTGGCTTTTTCTCTTGTTTATTTATTCTTATCTTTTAAGCGCTTTTCTGGTGTATCTCTCTCTGTTCGTTGGAGTTTCTCATTGGTTGTTGCACTTGCGCGCGCAGCAAGTGGTATCAGATCTTTTCAGATTCATCGTGGGATCATGTGTCGATTCTAAGAGCATCGGTGGCTGTTTGGCGGAGATCGTGTGTCAATCTCAGAGCAGCGTTGGGACTGTTTATGGGATCGTGTGTCGATCTCAGATCAACATTTGGATTGCTCAAGAAATCAAATTTGGTGGAGTAGATCGCTTCGAAAACTCTCTTAGGGTTTCACTTTAAGGTAAAGACTCTATCTAACTTCGTTTGTTGATCTAACTCTGATTGTTTTTCGCATTGTATTGAGGAAGCTATTGAGAAGATGACTGGAGATAGTACATCTATGGTGAAAATTATGAATTTACATCCATTGAAGATTGATATGGTGAAGTTTAATGGTAAGAACAACTTTGAGATGTGAAGATGTGAGGTGATGAATGCATTAACGACATCAAATCTCAAAGACACTCTACGGTTGGAGAAAAAGCCAAAGCTACTTCTGAACAGGATTGGGATAAGATGAATCGAACGACATATGATTTGATAAGGTCATGTTTGACACAAGAATCAAGTATCATATGTTACATGAAAAATCTACAAGGCAGTTGTGAGAGATCCTGGAGAAGAAATATCTGAAAAAGAGCATCGAGTCTCATTTGCAATTGAAGAGGATGCTTTATCACTTTCAGATGAAGAGAGAACTCTTTATTGATGAACACATGAATAACTACACCAAGCTTCTTACAGACTTAACGTGAATGTGAAGATCGAAGAAGAGGAATAAGACAGTGATTCTATTGAATTTTTATCCTAACAAAGAGTATTAAACCTTCACCCTAACTTTGATTAATAGTAGACAAATACTTAACTACAGTGAGGTGTCAGCTGCTCTTGTAAATTATAAAGTAAGGAGGTAGGACAAGCTGTCTTCTTCTGAGAGTACATCAGCAGAGGCGTTGGCGATAAGAGGCAAGAGTTCCAATCAGAAGGGCAAAGTGATCGTGGAAGATTAAAGTCCAGACTAGATTTCAGAGATATGAAGAACAACCAGTGCGCCTTCTGTAAAAAGTTAAGGCACTGAAAGATTGATTGCCAAAAGTCAAGAGTAAAAAAAAGAGTCAAAGACCGAGGCAAATCTCACACAGGTGGGCAGTACTCAAGCCAGTACTTCACAGGCAGGTGGATCGGACTCAGATTCATCGGTATTCTCTTTTTTCGTTACTACTCTTATTATTAGTTACTCAGGAGACTCTGAGTGGATATTAGATACTAGAGGTACCTATCATGTATGACCAAATAGGGATTGGTTTTCTAACTTTGAGAAGTTAAATGGATGTTCTGTTATTATAGGTGATGATCGCCCAGGTAACATGGAAGGAATAGGTATAATCCAGATCAAGATGTTTGATGGGATGGTGCGAGAATTGAAGGAGGTGAGGTATGTAACTCAACTTAAAAAGAATCTTATCTCAGTTTGTGTTTTGAAAACATTGAGTTTTGAGGTATCTATAAGAGATGATGTTCTCATGATGACTAAAAACTCAATGGTAGTTTTAAAAGGCGTCTGTCGAAATAATCTCTACTACTTGAAGAGTAGTACAATTACAGGTAAAGTGGCAACTTCTATAAATTAAGATGATGATTCTATCAGGTGTGGCATATGAGACTCGAACATACAAGAGAAATATTTTTGCAAGCTATTGTAAAGCAAGGTCTGTTGAAAGGTATCAGAACCTGTAAATTGGAGTTTTGTGAATATTGCATCATCGAAAAAGACCAAGGTAAAATTCAGCACAGGGACTCACTGCACTGAGGGGATTCTGGATTATGTTCACACCATATTTGGGGACCTACCAAGACGGCATCTATTGGAGGTAACCACTACTTTGTGACTTTTATAAATAATTATTCTAGGCGATGTTGGGTATATACTATAAAGCACAAAAGGAAAGTCCTAGAATTATTTGTGAGTGGAAGAAGAATATGGAGAAAAGTACAAGAAGGAAGATCAAGGTGCTCCGGTCAAATAATGGAGGTGAACATAAGAGTGATCCTTTCCTAAAGGTATACCGTTATGAGGGCATAGTAAGGCATTTCACAGTAAGAGAAACACCGCAGCAAAACTGGGTAGCCGAAAGGATGAACATGACTTTATTAGAGAAGGTTCGATGTATATTATCCAATGCCGAATTATCAAAAAAATTTAGGTTGAGGCTTTGGCATATACTTGCTATCTCGTTAACAGGTTGCCTTCGTCTGTGATAGGAGGTAGAACTCTTCTACAAGTTTGGTCAGGGAAAGCTGCTCAGAATTATGATTCGCTAAGGGTATTTGGGTGTCCGGCCTACTATCATGTTAAGGAAGACAAGTTAAATCCAAGAGCAAAAAAAGATGTGTTAGTAAGATTCAAGAAAGGAATAAAAGGCTATAAGATTTGGGATCTTAAGGATGAGAAGTTTATCCTCAATAGAAACGTCACGTTCGATGAGGCTTCAATATTGAAACCTATAATCTCTCAGCAGGTGGAGATTGAGAAGACCAAAGGGTTCGCAGCAGGTGAAGAGTGATGCTGCTTCACCGTCTCTAGAAAGATCAGTATTATTAGAGATCACACCCACGGTGACACAGGGTAGTGATCATGTAGCTGATCAGGATACTGATAATGATGAGGACTCAGGACAGGCTATGGGTGATGTCATGAATCCATTACAGTTGGAAGAACCAGAAGAAATCCATGTAAGCCTAGTTGGCTCACGACAGATATGATTGTGGCTTATACTCTCCCAGTCATTAAGGAGGCAATTCTATCAACATATACGAAAGCTGAAATCAGTTCAGTCCAAGATATGAAAGGATGCCATGGTGGAAGAAATGAGTTCTCTATACAAGAACGATACTTGAAAACTGACAAAGTTGCCCAAGGGAAAGAAGAGAATTGGCTATAAGTGGGTATATGTAAAGAAACAGAGATCTCTCAAAGATGATATTGTACACTATAAAGCCAGATTAGTAGCTAAAGCTACGCCCAGCGAGAAGACATTGACTACAATGAGGTGTTCTCATCTATTGTAAAGTACTCGTTAATTCGGATTTTGCTGGTGTTTGTAGTACAATATGAGTTGGATCTTGATCAGCTCGATGTGAAGATCGCCTTTTTCCATGGCGATCTTGAAGAGAAGATCTATATGTCTCAGCCAATGGGGTTCAAAACTGCAGGAAAGGAGAATATGGTATACAAGCTGAAAAAATCACTGTATGGATTAAAACAGTCTCCTTGGTAGTGGTGCAAGCGTTTCGACAGCTTCATAAGAGATAAAAGGTATACACATAGCCATTATGATCCATGTTTGTATTACAATAAGCTACCCAGATGAGAGTACATCTATCTACTGTTGTATATAGACGATATACTCATCGCTTCTAAGAATATATCCACAATAGAGAAATTGAAGAAAGACTTATCTTCCGAGTTCGAGATGAAGGATCTTGGTGAAGCGAAGAAAGTGCTAAGTATAGAGATTGAGCGAAACAAAAGGAGTGACAAGATTAGCTTGACACAGAAGGGGTATTTGCAGAAGGTACTTCAGAGGTTCAACATCAACGGCAATACAAAATCTGTAAGTACACCACTTGCTCCTTATTTCACGTTAAAAACTACTATGTCTCCTACTACTGTTGAAGAATGTGAGTACATGACTCGTATGGCGTTTGCTAGCGCAGTTGATAGCTTAATTTATACAATGGTGTGTACAATACCTGATTTGTCACAAGTTGTCTTAATGATTAGCAGATACATACATGAACCTGGGAAGGGTCATTGGGAGGCAGTAAAGTGGGTTCTACAGTACATCAAGGGTACCATAGACGTTGGTTTAGTATTTGAGAAGGATTCTACAGATAAGTAGGAGTGTGTCAGATATGCTGATTCTGACTATGCTGGAGACCTTGATAAACGTTGGTGTATAACGGGATGTGTGTTCATATGGTCTCAAGCACCGGTGAGTTGGCGCTCTATTCTATAGTCTACCGTTGCATTGTCTACTACAGAGGCCGAATACATGGCCATGACGGAGGCTATGAAGAGGTAATACAGCTTCAAGAGTTACTCGATGACTTGGGGATTGATCAGGATTTATTGAAGATCAACTATGATAGCATGAGTGCTATCTATTTGGCAAAGAATCAGGTGTATCATACAACGACAAAACACATTGGCGTCAAGTTCTACTTTATTCGGGAGATTCTCGATGAAGGTGACATTGAGTTACTAAAGATTCACATAAAGAAGAATCCCGCCGATATGCTTACCAAAGTGGTTTCGGGAGTGAAATTTACACACTGTAAAGTGATGCTCCATATCCTTCCAGTTACTTGAGCTCGGTGTAGCTCGTTTGGATGAATTACGGATGGCTTGATCCCTTAAATAAGGTACGTAGGCAGCAACATTAGTGCATCCCCAGTTGAGTCGACATGTACTGTGTTAAGTTCGGCTCAGATTTGAGAAATCTTCACCGAGGTGGAGAACTGTAAGGAGAGAGGAGATAAAAGTTTGATGGAAGAGTTTTTTAACTCATCAGAAGAGATAGTGCAGAAATCAGAGATTAAAATGAGCGAGAATGCAGTCCACAGCATGCCAGAACAGAGGTCGGTCGACCGCCCGGTCGACCGGCATGCACAGCGTGCACAACAGCAGCTCGGTCGACAGCCCGGTCGACCGAAGCAAGGCACGGTCAACCGGAGTAGTCGACCGACTGTCATGCACCAACTTTCTGTCGAGCGACGGTCGACCGAAGGATGGGGCCGGTTGACCGATCAGTCAACCGATGGACGAATCTGCTTCTCCTATTGGGATTCGGACTTCGTTTCTGATGAGTCAAATCCAATTGTAGTTTCCTAAAACTCTAGAATTTTTTGGTTATAAATAAAGGGGTAGAGCTCCATGAGTTGTAACCTGTAATTGATTATTGAATCAATAAGATCTCTCTCTCCCTTGCCCCGAGGACATAGGTAAATTGTCGAACCTCGTTAAATATTGTATTTGGCTTTTCTCTCTTGTTTATATTTTCTTATCTTTTGGGTACTTTTCTGGTGTATCTCTCTCTCTCTGTTCGTTGGGGTTTCTCATTGGTTGTTGCACCTGCGCGCGTAACAAGCAAGAATGGCCCTCTCCTCCCCATCATTGGCTGGCAGGGCGGTGAAGCTCACCCCTTCGGCAGCCTCTAAGCTCATGGGCAATGGAAGGGTCAGCATGCACAAGACTGCCACTAAGCCTGTATCCTATGGCAGCCCATGGTACGGTCCTGACCGTGTCAAGTACCTCGGCCCCTTCTCTGGAAAGCCACCATCCTACCTCACTGGTGAATTCCCCGGTGACTATGGCTGGGACACTGCTGATCTCTCTGTTGACCCTGAGACATTTGCCAAGGACCGCGAGCTAGAAGTTATCCACTGCAGGTGGGCAATGCTTGGTGCTCTTGGTTGCGTCTTCCCTGAATTGCTTGCCCGCAATGGTGTGAAGTTCGGTGAGGCCGTCTGGTTCAAGGCTGGTGCACAAATCTTCGGCGAGGGTGGATTGGACTACTTGGGCAATCCTAGCCTTGTTCATGCTCAGAGCATTCTGGCTATCTGGGCTTGTCAGGTTGTTCTGGTGGGAGCTGTGAGGGCTACAGAATTGCTGGTGGGCCGCTCGGTGAGGTGACACCGTGACAGACTGGGCCTCGCAGACGATCCCGAGGCTTTCACCGAGCTGAAGGCGAAGGAGATCAAGAATGGTAGACTGGCAATGTTTTCTATGTTCGGATTCTTTGTTCAGGCAATTGTGACTGGCAGTGGGCATCTGGAGAACTTGGCTGATCACCTTGCTGATCCTGTCAACAACAATGCCTGGGCATTTGCCACCAACTTCGTCCCTGGCAAGTAAGTCGGAGTGGAATCGATTTCTTACTCTCATTCGTGGCCCAACTTCTCCTGCCAGAAGAGTTTATGCTCCCATTTGATTTTGGATGTTCAGATTGTTGGCATGCATACTCCTGTGTGCAATAGTGATCTTGCTTTTGTTTTGTCAATAATTCTCAAGTTCTTTTACCTTTATGGAACCATGTGATTTTTCTGATATGGACTCTCTTCAGCTGAGTGGTTGCATACAAATTTGGTTCATAATAGTCAGATACCCTTCAGTTTTCTGAAATCAGACTAATAGACTACACAATTTATATAAAGACTCCTATATCACACAATAATCAGGGTCCAGCAATCAGGAATTGGAGGATAAAATGATTTTTCACATTAATCTATCTTTAATATTAGAATTCACTGCATTGTAAGTTCTTCGACTGAATTACATGGTTGTGCTTCATTTGCATCATACTCCCTTTTCAGAACTAGTTCTTTTGACGATGAAACTAGAAACAAATACAAGTGTTACATTCTTCTTTCGCAAAGAACGTATATTGCTTTATAGAATTTTTTTTTTTTTTAGCATATTGCGTAGGCATTTACATTTGATGAAACCTACAAATCATACTAATGGAAGTATAACTTATTTCATCAATGCTAAGTAGTATCAGAATGATAACACATGCCCTCCGTACTTTCAAGTTCACCAATTTATTAGTTGCCTCTCTCTCTCTCTCTCTCTCTCTCTCTCTCTCTCTCTCTCTCACACACACACACACACACACACCACACACACACACACACACACACACACACAAACACACACAAAACACACAAATCTCTCCTTAGAAACTTCAGCTAGTGGTGCAATCTGTGTTGGTTGAGATAAGAATATGAATTTTTCTTATCCAGCTATATTCGTATCCATATCCATGGATTGGAAAACAGATACCGATATGATAAATGCCATGTCTGAACCATATTCGAAGCACCCCTAAGCCTTCCAACTCATTATACATAATGAGTTCATGAAAAAGGAATGCATAATTAACTCATTATACCTACATAATATCTGTCATGTATATGTTTCCTTTGTAATGTTAGGTAATTTTTTAGGTTATTCTTTTCTAGTATCAGGGTAAGTGTAATTAGAAGTTAACTTTTTTTTATTCTAGTGAAGAGGAACTGTGATATAATGGTATCCATTAGCAATTTGGAACCGTATTTGCTTCCCTCGTATCCGATCAGTATCCATATCCAATGTTGGCGAACACGGGTATGATTTCTTTCTCTTACCGAACCATATCGCTATCCATATCCGTGATTGGCAAGCTACAGATATGATAAATGCCATATATGATCTGTTTGCACCCCTAACCTCGCCTGAATACTAGTGATGATTTTTCCACATGCTGAGGGACATACCCATTATCACTTATAACAGTACTAGTAGAGCACTGATCCTCTCGGTAGCAACAATTCACATCCCAGAAATAACACTGTAGCATCAGCGACTCAATGTTAAGGCTCAAGTATGAACTTGTTTGATCAGCATCAAGGCACAGATTTTCACACCTGACCTGCACATATTTCAACAACATATATGATCATCGGAATCTCTGGTCAGCAATCATTTCCAGCGACAATATATATGATTTTTATGGATCCTATTGATTGAATTTGGAACCAAAATTTACCTACTGGATAGGAGAATGGGCATCCATTTTAAAAATTCATTCTTTTGAAGTTATCTTTTTGTAAAGTGCTTAAAAAAACAAAAAGTTAGACTATTTTAATACTTCTCACACATACAACAAGTAGCAAGAACAGTTAAAAGAAGTGAGTTAAGTTGGTCTAGAAAGTTACAAACAAAACAAATAAAAATTCCTAAGGTTTTAAATTGTTTATATCATGATCCAAGTGCTGGATTTTCAATTTTTCCATGACTTGGGGTGATTAACTCGTGGGCCTGGGCACTTGTAGCTATTTATTGCGTAATTTGTTGGGCCGGAGCCCGCGTTTGGTCCACACCCAAACATATACCGTTGTTAGATAAAATGGGGTCCAAATTATGACATGTTTCTGGCTTGATTTGTTGCAGTATGCCCAGTGGTCATATATCATAATGTTGATTATGGCATAGCTAAAGGGGTTGCAATGGTGCTAGATTAGGTAGGAAAATATTTCTTGATGCTTTTATTTGGGTTAAAAGGGTCTTTGAATCTAATTATTGAGACATTATTATAGCACAACCTACACAACTCCATCTATTGTGTGTGTTTAGAGGGGATATGAAGTCTAACTGATGATACTGTTTGGTTAGTGTTGCAACAAAGGATGAGATATGCTGGATTTGAGTTGAAGAATACCTAGCTAAGTTGCTTGAACTTTATAAGATTGATTCTTGTGCTTTTAGTTTGAAGAGGAAAAAAAATTATTAATCATGTTTCTTGACTAGCAAAAGATTATATATTTATATACTATCTAGTAAGATAAATTGTGTTTGAGAGTGGTTTTGAGCGATTAGATCATTTAGGCTATATTAATACCAACATTATTATCTAACTTTAACGTTATTATTCAATGTTAACAAATTAAATTAGACATATTTTTTTTTTGTCAGAAATGACTTATAATAGTTACTACTAGTGTTAAAAACTCCACCACATCAAAGGTAAAATATTTACCACATTTACATTTTTCTTTCGAAATTAACCCTCGGACAAAACCCTCACTTGATAAAATATAAAAATTTGATATGTTATTAGGAAAACAACATGCGGCTCCATTCCGCCTTTGACAAGCCAACATAATAATAATTCTTTGAATCAGTCTTAATCGCACTATTTGTCTTTATATTGGCAAGTGCTGACCAATTCTCTGTCCCCTTAATTGGCTCATCTAGGATTGATTCTCCTCTGATTGTCATGACTTCACCGCAGCCTTTTCTCATGAAGACCTTTCTCTTTAACTTAATCTCAATAGTATAGCTCACCATTACCCCTTGCAACTCCAAATTTACTAAAATTGATGTCAACGGATCAACAATGCACGCATACTGAGACTGAATTCAATGTGAAACGTGAAATATGATTTTATGAATGCAAATTAATCTTTCAACAGTAACTGACACTTAATATAATCACCGTAAAAAATCAATGAATTTGACTAATCACAATTCAATAGAATCAATTTACTCCAATATCTCATTGATATTGATTGACATAAATAAAAATATTAAGATTTTCATGTATGCAAGAAAGAACATAGTGTTGACATAAATAAAATATTAAGATTTTCATGTATGCAAGAAAGAACATAGTAGGTGACTAAAAATATTTCTACCACAACTTTTATTTGTGAATGGAATGCAAATAAAATGGGCTTTCACAATTATCGTGTGTAGTCATTAAATTTCAATATAATCCAAATTACTTCAAATGCCTCATTGATATTGACTGATCAATTACAATTAATAATATTAAATTAATGCATTGAAAGAAATGAAGGGTAGGTGTGACTGAAAACATTAATCTTTGTGAATGGTAGTCGTAGAGGACAAAAATGCAAATAAAATGGGCTGAAGCTCATAGCTATTGTGTGATCAGCATGCCACAATCATATCAAAAGTAAACTAGTCTGGCAAAAGTTTAGTGAGAAATTTAGTGCACGAAGAAATGACTAATTCATTACTGTTGAGAATCCCATTATGCTTGCTCCTACCCCCTGTCACCCAAGTGACGTTCATTTTACTGTGAGACTACGGGAGGTTGTTGAGAATAGTCTCACATCAGTTGTTCCAGAGGCTCTTTGACTTTATATTAGTTTCTGGATCTTCTCTTCTCAAGATGACTTTTGGAGAGAGATTTCTCCTACATTGTGTTGAGAATAGTCCCACATTAGTTACTGTTCTCCATTGAGTTTACTATATCTGTTATACTTCTGTATGAGATTTTTTTTTTTTTTTGCCATTTGATCACATCTCATGTTTTTTCAAATTATTTCTTTTCAGGATGAACACACTGAAAGCAGGCTAAACCTTCAAACATATATCCTTTCAGAAGAATTAGAAATAGATTACGATTTGCAATCAGAAGGAAAATCTGATCTTTTGCACAAGACTAATTTACATCACCAACAATCTCAACATCCAAAATCCATCATTCATGAATGCAGACTTGAGTAATTTTTGTTGCAATGGAAGAAACTAATTTCCACTTGTCAGGAAAAAAGTTTGTATCGTCTCAAGGCCAGAAAGTTTCTATTGCAACTACTTCATAATTTGTAAGTGTAAACAAACAGATACCATGGGTTTCATACAATTTTCAGCAATTAGCAGCTCAATACTGTTTGATATGCACAAAATTGCAAAAAAGAAATCACAAAAGGACAACAAAAGACCTACATTTATAAAAGCTCATATACTACTAGGTATTCTAACAGCAGAAGAGAAATAAGACAAGAAACTAAAAATGCCCACCAAGAGAACTCTGATGAGCTTTCTCCTACTTCATGTAACCTATATTTTGTACAGACATGCTAACAGTATCACAACAGCAAGACACAACACACTGACACATAACAAATTATGAAAAACACATGAAAATAAAAGTATCAGGCACAGGGGAATCCACTGTGTGTTCAACATGACACGGTTGCACGTTTGAAGTGTTCATGCTAGTTGGCATGTAACTTAACAAGAATTTATCAGTGTTTCTCTTCTATTGCTCCAACTTCTTCCACACACACCGTTCTTCTTCATCATTATCATCTTCTTCCCTTCAATACCTCCAACAGCTCCCACTTTGCCCTCTCCTTCCCATACTTCCAATTCTTGATCAAAACCTAGCTGACATCATCACCTCTTCCAATCGTTTCACTGCACTGCCAACCAGCTCCCCATCATCCACTCCCATGTAATTCTTCAACAAAATCCTCAGTGCCAGAACCGAACAGTAGCTCATAAATATATGCGCATCCATCCTACCCGACCTCAGCAATGCAGGGTCAAGCGTCACAATGTGATTCGTGGTGAAAATGAAGATGCTCTCGCTCCCACAGCGCGATCACAATCCATCAGTGAAGTTAAGCTGACCAGACATAGTAATGGACTTGGTTGCCATCTTTTTTCTTATAGTCAGAGATCCGATTGGTGAGATTGATGGAGCAATCAATGTCCTGGATGAAAATGATCGATTTAGGACTAGTGTTCATCAAGAGCCTCCGAAGCTCGGAATTGGTGTGAACCATAGTGAGCTCAAGATCATAGACATTGTAACCAAGGAAATTGGCCATAGCTGCGATCATGCTCGATTTGCCTGTGCCTGGAAGGCCATAGAGAAGGTAACCTCTCTTCCAAGTCCTACCAGTCCTCTCATAGAAAGTTCTCCCCTCGGCAAATTCTACCAGATCATCCATGATCTCTGCCTTTCTCACTGGGTCCATTGCTAATGTATCAAATGTACTCGCGTGCCTGAAAGGAACAGAACTCAACCAGCCCCGATAATTAGTATAGAGAAGCCTGTCTTGATTCTTTCTTTGGAGCTCATCAGCCTTCTCTATGACATGATGCAGATAGGATGCAAGAACGAGAGGCCGGTCCTTCTTCCTGATTCTGAGGGTGAAATTGCGCTTCTCCTTGGATTTTGTCTGCACAGCGATGTGATCCCAAGTGACGGTCGTCCTTGAAGGTGTCGACGAGCTGGCCATTGCTGGAGAGGGTGAAGGTGAGAGAAGAGGAATTGGGAGCACCGGCTAGTGACAAGCAGGAGGCTGAGGTGGATGCAGAGCTGCTGAGATAGAGCCGAGCTGCGCTGTAGAGATCATTGGTGGTAAAGCTGTAGGTCTCAGTGTTGAAGTAGCAGTAGGGAGAGACTAAGCAGAAGAGTGAGCAGAAGAGCTCTGTGAGTGCGCGGTGGAGATAGGGAGGGATGAGGGTGTGGAGGAGGTTGCGGCTGAAGGCGAAGATGGCCATTAAGGAAGCTAATGAAGCCCAGGAGTAGGCTTTCATGACTTTCATTGTGGTTCCTTCGAGTGGAGAGTGAAAAAAGTTGGGAAATTTGGGTTGGGTTCTTGATAAAGAATAAGAGATGGGATAGGACCTTTTTCTTCCCTGCTTCATGAGAAATAGAATGATATTTATGATCTGCTCATAAATTGTGTGACTCAACATGCAAATTATCATATCAGAAACAAGAATAGTATTTTTCTCTAGAGCTGATTAGTTTTTTACTGATCAAGTTCAGTTTCTTTCAAGTTCTTTGTATTCCACTGAAACTGTCCTGCAATGAGCTTACTATATCTGTTGTACCTGTGTGGGGATTTTATTCGAATCTGGAAAATTATACGCATATTCGAACCTATCAGTGTTAACTTCTTGAGCTTCTTCATCTGGAATCAGTACTATTGCCTTGTTTGTAAATTGTATAAGGTCAACATTGAGGAAAGGGCCCTCAAAGTCATTTTGCTTTCGGGGTAAACACACTGAAAATTGGCCAAACCTGAGAACTCACATCTCTGCAGAAATAACAGAAACAGATTACAATTTGCATACAAAAGCAAGATCTCTCTATTGCACAAGATTAATATACACCATCAACAATCTCAACATCCAAAATCCATTCATCATGAATGAAAGAGATTTGAGCAATTGCTGTTGCAGAGGGAGAAATTGATCCCCTCACTTGCCAGGGACGAAGTTGGTGGCAAAAGCCCAGGCATTGTTGTTAACGGGATCAGCCAGGTGATCAGCCAAGTTCTCCAGAGGCCCCTTGCCAGTCACAATCGCCTGAACAAAGAATCCGAACATCGAAAACATGGCCAACCTACCGTTCTTGATCTCCTTCACCTTCAGCTCCGCGAAAGCCTCAGGATCGTCAGCGAGGCCCAACGGGTCGAAGCTGCCACCGGGTACAGAGGGTCGGTCACCTCACCGAGCGGCCCACCAGCAATTCTGTAGCCCTCAACAGCTCCCATAAGAACAACCTGACAGGCCCAGATAGCAAGAATGCTCTGAGCATGAACAAGGCTGGGATTGCCCAAGTAGTCCAATCCGCCCTCGCTGAAGATTTGGGCGCCGGCCTTGAACCAGACGGCCTCACCGAACTTCACACCATTGCGGGCAAGCAATTCAGGGAAGACGCAGCCGAGAGCACCGAGCATCGCCCACCTGCAGTGGATGACTTCAAGCTCGCGGTTCTTGGCAAAGGTCTCAGGGTCTGCGGACAGGCCGGCGGTGTCCCAGCCGTAGTCGCCGGGGAATTCACCAGTGAGGTAGGATGGGGGCTCGCCGGAGAATGGGCCGAGGTACTTGACGCGGTCTGGCCGTACCACGGGCTGCCCGATGAGACGGGCTTGGTGGCGGTCTTCCTCATGGAGATCCTGCCATTGCCCATGAGCTCAGAGGCCGGTGAAGGGGCGAGCCTCACCGCCTTTCCGGCGAGAGAGGGGGACGAGAGAGCCATTGTAGCAGCCATTGTAGGACGAGAGATTGGTAATGGAGATGAAGAGAGAGGTGATTGAGATGTGAGGAGTTGTTCAGGGAGTATAAATAGCAGGGAAATCTGGAATCGAGAAGGGTGGGATTCTTATCCAGTGAAATCTTTAGCTTTGATCTTATTGGCTGATGAGATATGAAGCTGGGGATTGGTGATGAAACAGTTGGCAATCTCTCAGCCTCTACTCTCTCTTGAGGTTCTTCTTCGTTAGAGTGGTGTAGGTTCAGTTTTCATGCTCCAGTACCGAAGGGATTTTCAAATAAACTCTGGATTCTTGACCAATGACAGAAGTGACATGTGTGCACTCTGGATTGTGTACATCCTCTCTTGTCTTGAGAAATTGAGCATATTGCATTATGCTTTTATAAGATGAAATTTATGAGCATTTAAGATAACTTATCACGACTTTTGGATGTATAAAAGAACAATTACATTAATGTAGGATACTGGTGAATAATTTATTATGTAATTGGAATTCAAGATTAATATGTTTGTTAACGTTTTAGTTAACACTTCACAACTGCCTATTTGTTCTTAAAATCAAGGTGTCCAGATCAAGTGTTTAAGCGCTTAGACAGTGACAGATACATGATGTTTTTTCAGTAAGAGCGTAAATGTAATAAGAATTTTAGTGTGAATATAAATGTAATAAGACAAAGCGAAAAAAAGTAAAAAATAATGTTGCACACACCAAGACTTGAACTTGTGACTTCCAATAACTTAAATTTATAAATTACCACTAGAATTAGAGTTCAAAAATGTCCTTTTACTAATAAAAATAATCTAAAAAGAAGAGATTATATATAAAAAAGTTACGAGCTGTATGTACTATTTCATTAATTTAAAAAATCCAGTGTCGGGGTCCGCCACACTGGACTGTATGTGGGTCCCACTGGCTTAGACTCGATTAAAGTTTCATGTCTTAGAATCAATGTTGCTTTTAGACAGGTGTTTGTAAGCAGTTGAAGACATTCATCAAGTTATTTCAGTGATGGTTACAATATTGGTAGATAAAGCAACTATATAGCCAGATCCCATAGTGATGTAGGAAGGCAACCATGAAATTCAGGTTCAACAGCCGGCTGGACAGAAGCCCTGATCGACCGCTGGTCGACCAGAAATACAGAGAATGAACCAATTGACAACAGGGAGAAAGACACAGGATATTGGTCGACCGCCGGTCGATCGCCCAGAAGGGAAAAGAAAGTGCCAATTGCCCAGTCGACTGGCCGGTTGACCGCCTAAATACAGACTTCGACCAGAGAACTCAGTCCCTTAGCCGGTCGACCGGGCGGCTGATTGGCATTGCAAAAAGACCCAGCGGTCGATCGCCGGACGCATATTAGCTCAATTCTGAGTTATTTTCGGATTTTATTTTTGGGTTAATTGGACTTCGATTCATGATTTTATCTTTGTTTATTTTGAATTTAGACTACCTAGATAAATTATGACTCTTTTGTAAGCCTATAAAAAGGCTATTGTATTCTTTATTTTAGTATTAACTTTTGATTAATAAATTTGAGTTTATTCTCTACTATTACTCGTGGATTCAAGTAGTTATCATTTGCTCATGAATTCGATTAAATTGCTCGTGAATTTGAGTATTGTGCTCATGGATTCGAGTGCATTCCTTATCTGAAGACCCTTTCAGGGTTTGTTGGCTCAAGAACGAGATCTAGCTGATGTTGTTCGCTTTCGACCCCGCGTCAAGTGGTATCAGAGCCTCGGTTATGTTTCGACGATTATCGGAAACAACGATAATCAATAAAGCCTTTTCATAAGGGTAGGTGTTGTTGAAGGAGACATCACCACCATCATATCAGCTTTGAAGCGAATGGCCCAAGCAATCAAGAGGATCTCTCTCAAGACTGATGATCGAAGTCTAACTGATATTACGTATCGAAGTAGATGTGATTGTTCATCAATCAATCTTTCTCCACTACCTCCACCTCCGCCTCCACTTCCATCAGGTAATTCTCATTCTCAACTTTCACTACAAATTTTCCCTCCAGCGACCACCACAACAACCAACGCAACTATCACCACCACCACGACATCCTCTATGGAATTTTCAATACGAGGATCTTTTCAATGAGAAGGGGTTTAACAAAACCTTCTATCAAGAAGATGACTTCAAAGATGAGGCTTATGCTGGAAGGATAACCTATGTGCGAGGCTCTAGGCGGGTGGCCAATTTTAATCCCAACAGGAAAGTTGGTTTCCTTTTCTTAATCATGATAGGAGAAGAGAAGACTCAAGTTCTAATGAATATAGGATGAAGATTGAGATTCTTTCTTTAGTGGGACCTTGATATAGAATCCTTCTTGGACTGGGTTTATGAAGTCGAGAAGTTTTTCAACATGGCTTATGTTTCTAAGGAGAAGCATGTCAAGTTCGTGGCCTACAAGCTTAAGGAAGGAGGAGCCATATGGTGGGACCAATTGTAAATCATGAGAAGACGTCAAGGCAAGCCACCTGTGATGACATGGAGACACATGAAGCAACTTTTACAAAGTAAATTTCTTTCACCTGACTATCAACAAATCCTTTACAATCAATTTGAACATTGCAAATAAGGTACAAGGACTGCGCGGCTTACACAGAGAGTTCTATCATTTCTCATCACAATGCGAACTATCCATGATGGATGGACAATAAACGGTCAAGTATATCAATGGGTTAAAGTACCCCATTGAAGAACGTGTGATCCTTCACGACTTGTTCTCTGTTGATGAAGCCCACAACAAGACCATGAAGATTGAGAGACTACACTGTAGGGCTTTACCTTTCAGGCGTTCGATTTTACTTAAAGAACCATTAGGTGGCAATGGAATTTAGCTGAGTTCCACAACAGTTGACCAACCACCAACTCAACTGACGGTCAAAGCCCCTACGTCGACATTAACAACAAATCCTGCAGTCACAAAGGGCAAAGAAAATCCCTGCACCAAGCTTGGGTGTGACGAATTTAGATACAAGTCCAATGAATGCCCAAAAAGAAGGCAAGTCAACATAGCGGACTATGAAGGTGAAGTTGAAGTGCAAATTGAGACTGAGCCGGAAGACTCCAACTTTATTAAAGAACATGGAGATCCCGTAGAGCGTGTTGTTCAGAAATTACCTTACAACCAGAAGATCCCCGACAGCACACAATGACAACAAATTTTATATTCAAGGTGTTCGGTCACGGACATGGTAAGCAATCTTATCATCGATAATGGAAGTTGCGAGAACATCATGTCTAGAATACTTGTAGATTATTTAAAGTTAGAGATGATGTCACATCATCATCCCGACAATATTGAGTGGATCAAGAAAAGCCCTAGTATCAAGGTAACAGATTTATGTTATGTTCATGTTTTCAATGGCAAATTTTATCAAGATTCTATTACTTGTGATGTTGTCGATATGAAAAAATATCATATTCTTTTGGAAAAGCCATGGCAACATGATGCTGACGCTACTTACAAAGATAAAGAGAATATATATTTATATATTCACTTGAAAGGGAAAAAGAGTCGCAATAAGGCCAATTCCACCTACTCTAAGATCTATTAGAGAAAACGCTCCTTCACTTGTATCCCTATGCAGCCAATTTGATAGGAACTCGAAGATGAGTTCTTTTGAAGAGGAAGAGACTTATGTAGGAAGGCAAACCCCGAAATCCAAACTCAACATCAGGCCAGACAGAAGCCCCGGTCGACTAGGAAATACAGAGAACGAACCAACTGAGAACAGAGAGAAAGACACGGGATGTCGGTCAACCGCCTGGTTGCCCAACTAGAAGGAGAAAGAAAGTGCCAATCGCCTAGTCGACCTCCCGATCGACCGGCCAAAAGATAGACTGCGACCAGAAAACTCAGGCCCTTAGCCGGTCGACCGCCCGATCGAACGGCATTGCAGAAAAGACCGTGGTCGAACGCCTAGTCGACCGCAAGACGCGTATCAGTCCAATTTTGAGTTTATTTAGGATTTCATTTTTGGGTCTAATTGGAATTCTGATTGATTTTATCTTTTTTTATTTTGAATTTAGATAACCTAAATGGATTAGGACTCTATTGTAAGCCTATAAAAGGCTCTTGTATTCTTTATTTTGGTATTAGCTTTTGATTAATAAAATTCAGTTTATTTTCTCCTATTGCTCGTGGATTCGAGTTACTATCATTTACTCGTGGATTCGAGTAAATTGCTCACGAGTGTTGCGCTCGTGGATTTGAGTACATTCTCTACTTGAAGATTATTTCAGGATTTGTTGGCAGTAGAACGAAATCTAACCAGCGACGTTCGCTTCCGCCCCCGTCACATAGCTACTATGTAATTTGGAGTTAAGATGGAATACAAGGCTCATTAGGAATCATTATGAAAGTAAAGATACGTGCACACAAAAAAAAAAAAAAAAAAAACCTCCAGCTTAAAGTGAATGAGAGAGTTGCCTCGTAGCTTCAATAGAAAGATTGGACAAATTAAGAAAGAACTTGAGGAAAATTGACAAGACATGTGTCTCATAATAAGATAGTCATAATTCAAAACATACCTCTAACATGTGTCTCATAATCGGAAATGAAGAAAGGAATATATGTCAAAACTTGTACCAATCGGGGTTTCTTAGTTTGTGCGGGAATTATTACTAGTTTTAATATTAAATCTATTATATAATCATGATTATATAGAGTTTTAAATTTAACTTAAAATTGATTACCTTTTCTCCACTAAGATGTACAAGTAATATATGTCAAAATTTCTTGTACTTTAATTTCTAAATAATTAATTTTTTTAAGAAGAAAACAGGACCTTAAAAGGAACAGTTCGAAATTATATTAATAATAAAAAAAATTACAAGAAAGAAGTAACCCTCACCAAGCAAGGGAGATGAGAGAAATGAAAAAAGATACAAAAAATCAAAACAGCTATACAAAATTACGTCTCCATAAGTTAGAGTAAAAAAAAGCCCGCTGAGAAACTTCGGCTGTCGAGTTCCGATTCTGATTGAAGATCCTCGCATTACGTTTTGACAACTTGGATACGAGTGTCCTAATTTTTGCGGGTAATACCAGGAATACAAGATATTCACCAATTTTCCGCCATGTGTTTGAGGGAGGTAGGCCAAGAAGGCAGAGTGAGACCTGTCACAATGGGGGCCCAAACCCTCATGGCAAATGCGCAAGAAAAGAATATATGAAGAGACGATTCAGGGTGGTTGCTGCAAAATATGCACGTCGATAGCGGCTGGATATGACGTTGGTACAAGTTAAGACCTATAGGTAACTTCTTTCGGATAGCTAACCATATGGTGATTTTGACTTTAAGTGGTCCGCTGCTTTTCATAAAATTTTTGGTGATCTATCTTATCTGGTGATTGTGTAGGCTATAGAAGACGGTATTGGGAGCGGACAGTGAAGATATCTAATAATTTTTCATTACCGTTACTTATTTTTAAATTTTAAGTGATAGTATTTACAACATAAATACTATTGACAATAGCATAACTTAAATTTTATTAGTTTAATACTTATAATAATCGTGCTTCTAAATAAAAATCATTTATCCTCTTTTCAAGAAAGTAGAGATCTCCAAAGGAAAAGAAATTATTTTGTAATCTCCTTAGAAAAAACACAGTCCTCCCTTTTCTCTGTAGTCATAGTAAATTACATAACTATATATTTTTTTCTGTATTTGCAGCTTATTTACTTTCTGCTGTAAAAAGATTAGAAAAACTCCAACACTAATCTGAGCTCCAAACCTCCCATCCACCAGATCTCCAAAATTTCTCATCAGTGCTTTGGGGTCCTACTTCCCATTTCTATTTCCATTTCCATTTCCATGCCTGAGCTGAAACTTGACTTCTGCAACAAAATTTAAAAACATAATAATAAATATAAAAATAAAGAAAATCCAGACCACAAACACCTGGCAAGTGCTCATTGGAATGCTTGATTCATCAATCTAGATGTTGTCAGGTTCTCGATAGTTGGATGAAAACTACTGGCTATGGGACATCCAAGTGATTCTATCAGCAAACCAAACCAATGAGAGCATTGATAGAGATACCAATGAGATAAGAACCTCAATCTCTCTCGCTCCAATTCTCCCCCTACTTAAACCTCACTCACTCACCCCCCAACTCTCACTGAAACTCCCTTCACATCATCAAACAATCTAATCTCCTCTCCAATGGCTTCCACCATGGCTCTCTCCTCCCCCTCTCTTGCTGGCAAGGCGGTGAAGCTCGCCCCTTCGGCCGCCTCCGAGCTCATGGGTAACGGCAGAGTCACAATGCGCAAGACCGCCACCAAGCCTGTCTCGTCGGGAAGCCCGTGGTACGGCCCAGACCGTGTCAAGTACCTCGGGCCATTCTCCGGCGAGCCCCCATCCTACCTCACTGGTGAATTCCCCGGCGATTACGGGTGGGACGCCGCCGGCCTGTCCGCAGACCCTGAGACCTTTGCCAAGAACCGCGAGCTCGAAGTCATCCACTGCAGGTGGGCAATGCTTGGAGCTCTAGGCTGCGTCTTCCCCGAGCTTCTGGCACGCAACGGTGTGAAGTTCGGTGAGGCCGTCTGGTTCAAGGCCGGTGCACAAATCTTCAGCGAGGGAGGATTGGACTACTTGGGCAATCCCAGCCTTGTTCATGCTCAGAGCATTCTTGCTATCTGGGCCTGTCAGGTTGTTCTGATGGGAGCTGTTGAGGGCTACAGAGTTGCTGGTGGGCCGCTCGGTGAGGTGACCGACCCTCTGTACCCCGGTGGCAGCTTCGACCCGCTGGGCCTCGCTGACGACCCCGAGGCTTTCGCGGAGCTGAAGGTGAAGGAGATCAAGAATGGTAGATTGGCCATGTTCTCCATGTTTGGATTCTTTGTCCAGGCGATTGTGACTGGCAAGGGGCCTCTGGAGAACTTGGCCGATCACCTTGCTGATCCTGTCAACAACAATGCCTGGGCTTTTGCCACCAACTTCGTTCCTGGCAAGTGAACAGTTTTATTTCTGTGAGAGTTGTCGTCGATGCTTGTGATGTGTGAGGTGTCTCAAAAACACATGCAGATTGTAACATAATTGTATCGATGAAATTATTTTCATAAGAGTGAGATGTTCTCTTCTTTCAATCAATTAGAAGTGTTTGCTTTCTTCTGAGTTTTGAAAGTTTTAGCTTAATATTTGAAACTGAGCCTACTGAAAACTGTAGCTATGGTCTAAAATATCGATATCTGGATCAATATTGACCAATAGTTAGTTTTTGGTATTAATATTGTTAATATCAACCGTGAATATTAACAATATCAAATCATATCAAGAATATCAGTCCCTAATTCCAAGCGTATTATCTTATCAGTTGTTTCAAAACTCAGTACTGTATCGCGAATATATCAAAGTAGGCGCATGTTTGAAACTATGTATGTAACACATTATATTTAGTAGAGATTGTCAATCATTTGATTAAAATTAAAATATTTAGTTATAAATTAAAATAGTACCGGATAATTTAATTTAGAGGTGAAGAAGTTTCAGCACGTTTATTCATAAAGCAATTACATCAATATATATAGATACAAGAAAGAATAGATTGATAAGAAAACATGCACTAAGATAAGAGTATCTAAAAATAAGGGTATTTAATAATAAGATAAAGATATCTAAAGAAAGAGTATCAAACACCCCCTAAACTCACGGCGCATCAAACATCGAGAATTTGAATAAATCTCGTGAAACTTTTTGGAGGTTTTTGATGAACTGATCGATGGAGCAGATTGTGATCGAGGGCGGCGTGATGAGATCCAGATGTCCTAGAGGACGGCAAGCTCCATAGGGCGAGATTCAGATGTCCGAGAGAACGGCAAGCTCCATACGGCGTGCTAGAGGGCGGCCGATCATCTGAGTATGAAGAAAAGACCAAGCGGGCTAAAATAGAGCCCAACAGGGCTAAATTGATGAGAAAGCCCCTGAGAGCTAAATTGATAAGAAAGCCTAAGAGGGATAAAATTGATGAGAAAGTCCAAGAGGGATAAAATAGAGCCCAAGAGAGCTAAATTGATGAGAAAACCCAAGAGGACTCAGATCGGATTCTGCAACATTGGAGGAACACGGTTGATGATGGAGCCGACATCGATGGATGCGAGAGGATCAGCGATGACTCGGTCTTAGCTGACGCGGAGGAGGATGCGTAAGGACGACGTAGAAAACTGCGTAAGCCCCCTGCTCTGTCACAAGCCGCTGCATGATCTGGCTCGGCCAGTGACGCTGCTTCTGCACATTGCACAACTCATTTTCCAGCTCCTCCTTAGCGGAGGCGGCCGAGCCGCCGCCGCAGACAATCTCTTGAATGCCGCATTCTCAAACGACGCGACCACAATCTGTTGGATTAGGTGTCTAAGTAATAACTATAATTGATAGCAGCATAGTCCTTTTGGGTTGCCCTCGAGATTCAAAAATAAGTATAACTAAAAGGAGAACAAAATTTCCTTTGGGAATTAGTCCCACATTGGTGGGATAAGAAAACTGGAGGCTATCCAAGGCTATAAATAGAGCCTTAGGGATTCAGTCTAATTCACAACCTCTTGGCTTGAGTATTAGCCTCTTTTTTCTCCTCTTGGAAGAACTCTTTGATAGTTCATCCATACTTAGTTAAATTTTGGATCGTTGGGTGTGATTCCATCAGAGGCACGACATTTGTGGTGCTTGCTTCCAAAAGATCTGAAGGGAAAATTTTAGTTGTTTACTATAACAACTAAAAGGTATGTAATTCTATTTTCTTCTGTAGTAATTTTAATTATTTACTAGAATATTAGGATTCTTTTTATGTTCATAGTTATAGATTCAATTGTGAAAACACAGATCATGTTTTAGGTTGCATGCTCCCTTAAAAGTCTAAGTTTGTTTGTAATACCTAAAACCCATCAGTGGTATCAGAGCAGGTTTGTTTTCAATTGAATTTGCTATAATTGTTGAATTGATAAGGTAACTAAATTTTATTTACCATATATATATTGATTCTCATTAAAGGTATAATGATAATAAAAGGTAACTAAATTTTATTTACCATATATATATTGATTCTCATTAAAGGTATAATGAGAATAAAAGGTAACTAAGTTTTATTTACCATATATATATTGATTCTCATTAAAGGTATAATGATAATAAAAGGTAACTAAATTTTATTTACCATATATATGTTGATTCTCATTAAAGGTATAATGAGAATAAAAGGTAACTAAATTTTATTTACCATATATATATTGATTCTCATTAAAGGTATAATGATAATAAAAGGTAACTAAATTTTACTTAAATCCCAATCTTAGTTACTTTAAGGAAAAATGTGAAATTGTATGCTACCCATGAAATTGCACATTACACTTTATAAGTCATTAGTGGAGCGTGTGTGGTTAACCAGCACACTAATAGGGACTAATAAAGAGCAGTAATGGGTATCTTATAAATTGTCATTGTTGATGGAGCGTGTGTGGTTTACCAGCACATCAATTGAGATGATAAATGACATGAAGGTTACCAAGCACATTTACATGGTTATTCACATCTTGTTTGTGATCCTCGGTATCCCAGTCACAAATGGAAGAGCATAATCTGAGATTAAACATGCCATTGAATAGTTTCAATGAGTCTCAAAAGACTTACCTGTATGAAATTTGCAATTAGATTACGGCATCCCTTTTCTAAGTTGTGAATTTCATAGTTGGATCCTAGCCTCGATATTTCAATTTTGAGTTGTTATATTAAAGGTTATTTTTTTTCTAACTCAAACTACCTTTCTTTTAGAAATTCTGCTCCTAACGATGCTTCTGGTTCCTCCTCCTCCAATCACAACTTTTCTTTGTTGAACATCTGCTCAAAGGTGACATTAGATGGCACCAACTACAATGACTGGATGCGCAACATCAAAATGGCTCTTCGTTTCGAGGACAAGGAGTATGTCCTTGACAAAGAACTTGTTGAAATTGACGAAGAGAAGGCCACTCCTGAAGAATTAGCTGCTTATAAGAAGCACTACACGGATGCAACAAAAGTTGCTTGCATCATGGTTGCTACCATGACTCCTGAACTGCAAAAATTCTATGAGGATTACTGGCCGTACGAGATGAACAAAGACCTTATGGAAAAGTACCATAAGCGAGCTCGTCAAGAAAAGTACGAGATAGTAAAGTCCCTCATATCAAGCAAGATGAAGGACGGAGAGTCTGTCAGCGGCCACGTGCAAAGGATGCAGCGATACGTGGAACGCCTTGTGAGGCTAAATGTGCATATTGATGATGAGTTGGCTATTGACATAGTCTTGAACTCATTGCCAAGTTGTTATGATCAGTTCATCTTGACCTATCATTTGAACAACAATGAGACCACATTGGCTCAATTGCACAACCTCCTGAGAACAGCTGAAACTGGGATGAAGGGAAAGAGTGATGCCCCCACTCCTGCTAATACTACCGTTCTGGCCATTGGGCAAGGAAAGGGGAAAAAGAGGAAAGGTCCTCCCAAGCAAAACTGGAAGGGAAAGTCTCATGTAAAAACCAGTTCTGATATTACCCTGTCTCTGATCCTAAAGAGGCCACTTGCTTCTATTGCAACGACAAAGGACATTGGAAACGAAGCTGCCCAAAGTATCTGCAAGATTTAAAAGATGGGAAAGTAAAACCATCTACTGCAGGTATATACACTATTTCGTCTATTAACGCAACATCTTCTGATTCTTGGGTCCTTGATACAGGATGTGGGTTTCACATTTGCTCTGTATTGCAGGGACTAAGAAAAAGTGAGGATGTGGAGCATGGTAGAATGAACTTGATCATGGGGAATAGGCGATCTTCACCTGTCACCAAGATTGGAGTTTATAGTCTAGTGCTTAATAATGGTGCTAATTTAGATTTATTGAATTGTTGCTACTCGTCAGAAATGACACGAAACATTATCTCTTTTCATGCATTGTTCAAACAAGGTTTTAGATATTCTTTTAATGATAAGAATGGTTCTATTTCTGCTTATAAAATGGCAATTTTATTTTGAAGCTTTACCTTGTGATGGTGTGTATGAAACTGTGATGTGTGTAGACAACTTAGGTAATAGTGTATTTCAAATTGATTCGTCTAATGGTGTAGACAAAGCGTGCTTGTGGCATTGCCGTCTTGGACACATTAACAAAAAACGCATGGCTCAACTCCAAAAGGATGGGGTGTTGGAATCATTTGACCTAAGGTCAGATGATACATGCGAATCTTGTCTTTTGGGTACGATGACAAAATCACCTTTCACTGGATTTTGTGAAAGAGGTGAAGGTTTGTTGGATCTCATACACACAGACGTGTGTGGACCCTTCAGATCAGCCACAAGGGATGCTAATCGATTCTGTGACTTTTACTGATGATTATAGCAGATATGGTTATATCTACTTAATAAAGCATAAGTCTGAAACCTTTGAAAAGTTCAAAGAATATAAACAAGAAGTCGAGAATCAATTAGGCAGGAAGATAAAGATGCTCCGATCAGATAGAGGCGGAGAGTATCTTAGTATCGAGTTCCATGACTATCTCAAGGAATGTGGAATAGTTTCACAATTGACACCTCCTAGGACACCACAACTTAATGGTGTGGCTGAGAGACGCAATCGAACCTTGTTAGACATGGTGCGTTCCATGATGAGTCGAGCTTCACTTCCAATATCCTTCTGGGGGTATGCCTTAGAAACTGCCGCCCACATTCTTAATCTTGTTCCAACAAAGAAGGTTGCCACACCTCACGAAATGTGGACAGGAAAAGTTCCCTCGTTAGCACATATTAAGGTTTGGGGTTGTGAAGTTTTCGTTAGACGAGAAACTCACGACAAGCTTGAACCTCGTAGTGAGCGATGTGTTTTCATCGGCTATCCACAGAAGAAGTCATTTGGATATTTGTTCTACAGACCTGGTGAGAACGTGGTCTTTGTAGCACGGAGAGGAGTCTTTCGAGAGAGAGAGCTCATATGCAAAGAGGACAGTGGGAGCGCCGTTGACCTTGAAGAAATTCAAGAGCCAGCAGATGAAGGAACCTTTGAAACCACTATGGTTCAACCACAGGAAGAGATTCCAGTTGAACCCATTGACACTTCATTACCTCTTAGGCGTTCTAGTAGAGTTGGCAAGCCAACTGAGTTCTATGGTTGCCATATAACTGCAAATGGAGATACGTTTATCAGTGACAATACACTGGTAAATTTGGTGAGCCGACGAACTACAAGGAAGCCATGGCAGGCCCTGAGGCAGCCAAATGGAAAGAGGCAATGGACAGCGAGATCAAGTCTATGTATGACAACCAGGTTGGAACTGGTGTTGATCAACAACCTGGTCGGAAGACAGTTGGTTGTAAATGGATCTTCAAGAAGAAGATCGACATGGATGGTAATGTAAGCACATTCAAAGCACGACTGGTGGCGAAAGGCTTTACTCAAACCCCAGGGATTGACTATGATGAGACCTTCTCACCAGTGGCTAAGATAAAATCTATTAGGATAATGCTAGCCATAGCTGCATTTCATGACTATGAAATTTGGCAGATGGATGTCAAAACTGCCTTCCTAAACGGAAAGTTGGCTGAGGATGTTTACATGAGTCAGCCAGAAGGTTTTGTGGATGCAAAGTTTCCCAATGGAGTATGCAAGCTTGAGAAATCCATCTATGGATTAAAACAAGCGTCTCGCAGATGGAATCTTTGCTTCGATGAGAAAGTCAAAGAGTTTGGTTTCTCTAGAAGTGAGGATGAGTCGTGTGTATATGTCAATGCTAGTAGGAGCATAGTCACCTTCCTGGTATTGTATGTTGATGACATACTTCTTATAGGAAATGACATTCCAACCTTGCAAAATGTTAAGTCTTGGCTTGGAAAGTGTTTCGCTATGAAGGATCTAGGAGAGGCTGCCTACATTCTAGGAATAAGAATTTTAAGGGACAGGAGTAAAAGACTAATTGGACTTAATCAGAGTACCTACTTGGATAAAGTACTGAAACGTTTCTGTATGGAGAATTCCAAGAAAGGAGAACTGCCCATCCAGAGTAATACCAAAATGAGTAAGACTCAAAGTCCGAGTACAGATGAAGAGATAGCAGAAATGAGTAGAATTCCATATGCTTCTGCTGTTGGTTCTATCATGTATGCTATGACATGTACTCGTCCTGATGTGTCCTTTGCTTTGAGCATGGTCAGTCGTTATCAGGGAAATCCAGGTAAACCTCATTGGGTAGCGTTAAGAATATTCTCAAGTATCTGCGAAGGACTAAGGACTGGGTCCTAGTACTTGGTAACTGTGATACATTGAGAGTAACTGGGTATAGTGACGCCAGCTTTCAAACAGATAGAGACAACTTCCGTTCCCAATCTGGCTGGGTCTTTACCTTAAACGGAGGAGCAGTTACTTGGAAAAGTTCCAAGCAAGACACAGTGGCTGATTCTACTTGTGAATCAGAGTACATAGCGGTAAGCGAAGCATCAAGGAGGCAATTTGATTGAAAAAGTTCATCGAAGATCTGGAGTTGTGCCAACCATCCAGGAGCCAATGGATATTTTCTGTGATAATGAAGGCGGTTGCATTAACAAAAGAACCAAGAGATCATAGCAGATCTAGACATATTGACAGAAAATACCATTTATCAGACACAAGGTAGAAGAAGGTCACGTTGTAGTGAGGAGGGTTTCATCTGAAGATAATCCTGCAGATCCACTCACAAAGGGTCTGAGTATGGTTAAACACAATCAGCATGCTAGGAGCATTGGTCTGAGAGATGATGTTAGTTTAGCAGTTAGATAGTTAGTTTGAAACTTATAACAAAGTAAATGTGATTGACTTTTGGTGATTAAATAATAGAGAATTATTATGAGTTTGTTTACTACCTTTTGTCAATTGTTTATTATTGTGTTTCATTTTGCATGTTTTACTTCCCGAATAATTTGATTATTCGAATTCCACAGTCGATCATACTTTCGGAAGTAAGTAGTGAATAAAGACTGTTATGAATAGAGTTGTGGATTGTCTAAAGAGTTTTAGACATAGCAATGGTATTGCTGCAATGTTCATGAGTACTTTGAAATGGAGATTTAAGTATTGGATTAACCCACGCTCAGAGAATTACTTCATGGAATTTATCACGAGTAATTCTGAGACGATAATATCTTATAATCTTTAAATGGAGATATATGAGTTGTGGTTTACAAGTCAGTTGTGCGTTGATAATATGTAAACGCATCAGTAACTTGATGTTATAAAACGTATTGTTGTGCATGATTTGATGAGTAAATGGTGCAAGCATATAGGTCAAAGTTTATTCGTTCCTTTTGCCCTAACGGGAAAAGCGATATCTTTGGGCCCCTCGGTGATTTGAAGTTGACATATAGTGTCGGGCCCGACCAGGACTAAATTGATGTGTTCATTTAGTAGTTCTATGTCAGTACAAATCAGAAATCGGGAAACAAAATACTGGACAAAGAGATTGATTATGTTCCATGTCTCATGTTCAAATGATATCTTGTAGAACGAAGGATTATATGATCTCTTATCTTAGGACACGAAACTGACTAGGTCAGAGTTCGACAATGGCTTTTGGAAGCTACAATTTGCTGATCAATTAGGAAGTTATTAGACTTATCCAAGTGGGAGACTGTTGGATTAGGTGTCTAAGTAATAACTATAATTGATAGCAGCATAATCCTTTTGGGTTGCCCTCGAGATTCAAAAATAAGTATAACTAAAAGGAGAACAAAATTTCCTTTGGGAAATTAGTCCCACATTGGGTGGGATAAGAAAACTGGAGGCTATCCAAGGCTATAAATAGAGCCTTAGGGATTCAGTCTAATTCACAACCTCTTGGCTTGAGTATTAGCCTCTTTTTTCTCCTCTTGGAAGAACTCTTTGATAGTTCATCCATACTTAGTTAAATTTTTGGATCGTTGGGTGTGATTCCATCAGAGGCACGATTTGTGGTGCTTGCTTCCAAAAGATCTGAAGGGAAAATTTTAGTTGTTTACTATAACAACTAAAAGGTATGTAATTCTATTTTCTTCTGTAGTAATTTTAATTATTTACTAGAATATTAGGATTCTTTTTATGTTCATAGTTATAGATTCAATTGTGAAAACACAGATCATGTTTTAGGTTGCATGCTCCCTTAAAAGTCTAAGTTTGTTTGTAATACCTAAAACCCATCACAATCAACACCGACCCTGACGTTACGAGCGGGCCCACCACGGCCCGCGAACCACCGGCCCCTGCTCCCCAGCCAAGTAAACGGTCAGCCCGGTGAAGCGACCGGTGTCGGTGGCGGGAAGAAGGAGCCAGCCACGGACAGGATCTCGAACCGGCCGTGCAGTGTGACGACCGAGCTGGCCCCCGCGGCATGTGCCGCAGCGTGATATTGGTCACGTAGCCAATGTCGCTGAGGACACAGACCCTGCGGCGGCGCCTGCGGGCGAGGCCTGCCCGTAGTCCGCGACGTCGCAGCCCGAGCTCACCTCCAGCTGCCTGTGGGAGGGAGCTCGGGTCTGGTGGTGATGATGATGGCATTGTTCTTGTTGTGTAGCCCGCTGGGGCCGCGGCGGCGCGGGGCCGCGCGGCGGAGGAACTGCTACAGCTTGTGGTTGTGGGTGTGGTGGTGCGGCCGAGGGAGGATGGGGGGCCAGGCCGTACAATCCGTCTCTTGAAGTTGTTGATGGACTGACTGTTAATTGGAGGGAATTAAGGGGGTTATAAATGTTTGAGGAATGAAATCAAGATAATGATTTTTTTGGGAGTTTATGGGTAAGTGGTAGGAATAAGTTAATTCTTTTTGTAGGGTAGAAATCATAGAATGGTTGTTTGAGTCGCCTAACCTTCAACGGACTCTTCACTCATGTTAATTGCCTTTCTCAACTGAAGCTTAATAATTAAATTTATAATGTAAGTATTTTTATATCACAATGTTCTACCTTCAAAATTGCTGGTCTCAATAATTGGTATCATAGCTGTTCTGTCACAATAAAATTAACGTTAGCAAGTCATTATGTAGTTTCTCCTTCCCCCTCTCAAGCCAGGCGGGTAAGCACTTTGCATCTAGAACTATTATGTTATTTACATCTCTTGAATAGATATTACCTCCAACCTAGTCTTTATTGCTTATACTTGTTGTTTCAGATCTAACCCTACGTTAGGCTGGCCTCAATCGATAAGTAAGGGGGTGTTTCGTTGCAAGGAAGTGGGCGGAAGTAAGGAAATGGGGAAGTATAATTGCTCACTTCCCTATTTATCCAATACCGAAAAAAAAAAATAAGAAAATACCTTTTCCTTCTCTCTTCTCTTTTACACAATCATTTCCTCACTTTCAGAGTGGTAAAGTTAATTTGTGGGTCATATAAATCTCATTTGTAATAAGTTGTAACACAAAACAGTTAATTTTTTGACTATGTAAATCTCATTTGCATTCTAATTACAGTCTATTTTTTATTTTTCTAATTAATATTTATTTTAATATTATTTTGCAGTCAACTTTGTGGTCAACTTTTCCACTTCTACTTCTACGTTACCATCCAAACATCGGAAAAGACAAACAATTTTCAAACCACACTTCCCATAAAATCTAAACACCAGAAAACTTACTAACCAATTCTCAAGTTACAAAGGGAATTATTACCACTTCCTCACTTCTTCACTTCCTTACTTTCACCCTTAACCAAACAGGCCCTAAGAAGAAGCTTCGAACTTACAGAAAGCGAGCATGCGACCAACAAAACTGAGGAGACATGAGAGCCCGAACCAAAGCAGTGATCAAATAGGCATTTTTGAGATTCGTAAGGTTGGAGTCTTAAGGCCTATAGCCTCTTGACCTGTGGGGTACCCTCTTCATGAGGATGACTCACACACACGCAACAGGTGTTTAGCTCTTCAAGGTTTTCTTGCAGACCACAATCTCAACTCCCAGCACTTTTTCAATGATAAACCTTTTAGTTTTTGAAAGTTGGTGTTTTATATTCTGTGAGGGAGATCGTTACATTTTCTATTTTGTATAATTTAAGTTTGTTTCGTTAATATCTTTTTTAATGGAATACGGGCCATTTTGCTTAGAAGAATACAAACTGTCCTAATGCGTGACGTGATCTCGAAACGGGTCCCAGTGTCAGAGTCACATCTTGCTACGTGCATCCACACCAGAATGGGCCCAAAGAATTGGTTATACTTTGGTTGTCGTAACTGGCCGTAATTCGTAAGTTGTAATTGGTAAAGTCTTTTACATTTGTAAATGAGTTACATACATGTAAGCTTTATGGTGTTTGGTTGGTAATATAAGTTGTAAGTAGAAAAGTGTATTGTGCTTTACGGTGTTTGTTTGTCGTAATGTGTAAGTCGTAAGTGAAAAAGTTGATCACAAATTAACTATTTGGTTATTTAAAAAGTTTTAATATTGCAAATAAATATTAAAATGTTAAATATTAAAAAAATTTAATATTAACATAAAAATAATACAAATTTATATGACCATAAAATTAACTGTAACTGGGTTGTAAGTGAGTGGTAATTGGGTTGCAAGTGAGGGGTAATTGGGTTGTGTAAGTCTTTTACGAATTACGGTCCAAACAAACGCCGTAGTTGTAACTGGGTTGTAAGTCATTTACGAATTACGGACTTTTACGTGAAACAAACGGCCCCTAAATGCGACATTCGGATAAACTAACTGAGAAACGAATTAATAGAAAAGAGGAGAACACAGAAAGGAAAGAGATGAAATCAAAACCCTTACACGAACACTAGTTTTGCAGGGTGTCTGCTTACTCTTTTTTCTGAGCTCACCTCTGTGTTGTTTGTTTTGGGGGTTTTTGATTGTTTTTCTTTGTTGTGTGCTTGTTTTGATTCTCCAGCGTCTGCGTGTGCATTTAGGCGTTTGCAAACAATTATTGTATCTATTATTATCAGAATGTTCGTTAAAAGCGTGTATTAATGAAGCGTGAGAGACCTTCCTGGTTTTCCATTTTCTCTAAAAAAAAATATACTAATTTATGAGTTAAATTCAATCCGTCCCTAAATTTTGCAAGTATTGCAACAAAGTCTCAATTTCACTTGTCAAACACGCGGATGCCCACGTGACACGAGCCCCAGGCTATTTGCTCAAGCTGCTCCTTTGAGAATACACCACACAACTGAGTATGGCCTTTCTTTGTATCAAGCCAATTCAAGAAAACTCGTGTTGCATGTGTTTTGAGTTGGAGGAAAAACTTGAGTTTCCTTCTTATTTGAATTTAGTTTCACTCTTACATTGGATAGGAGATGGGAGGTTGGGGTCGTATATATACCAACTCTTCTCATGTCTATTGTTATGAGTGTTGGGTCATGGGCTACATCCTCACACGCACGCACGAACGCCGGGCCGGGTTCGGGTGGCGTGCGCCCACGATCTGCGGACACGAATGCAGTTCGATTCAGGGGCTCTTGAATCTGAAATTTTTTTCATTCTTTCCATTTAATTTTATTTAAAATTTTGTTTTGATTTTCTCAGATTTTCTGTTCGGTTTTGACCCTCTCTCCGGATCTGCTCGCGAACTGTATGATCGTGTGCAGATTTGTAGCGAGACTGTTACAACTGCTGAACTCTAAGAATCTATAAATAGATTCTCACAGTTCAGTCAGTTACCTGCAAAAAAAATTCTACAGAATTTTGTTACCCTCGTTCAAAATTCTTTCTTACAAAATTCTGATTCGATTTTGGTGATTTCTCTGAAGATTTTTTTTACATACGGGTAACGCATTTTCATCTGAGCAGAGGCTACCTCTTCATCTTAGACTAGGCGTTGGTGATCTACTGGGGGAGCTTTTACCGCTAAGAGGGAGGTCATTCTAAGGTCCGGACGAAGGACCGGCCATCTATCTTCTAGGGCAGTGTTTATCACGACTGTCACCCCAGGTCAGCAATTTCTTTTCTTTTTAATTCTTTTATATTACTTGCATACTTAGAACAATTATTCAAATTGGTTATAGAATTACAAATAAAATTATTGCATGTTTTCAAAAAAAAAAAAATAAATATTGTCTTGCACCAAGCAACTCTCACTACCATCAAGTGAGGCTCTCTCATTGCACAACGACACTGACCCAAAGCACCAAGCTCTACGCCCGACTACTTAATTGTACTGCCGGGCGTAGTCGGGCTCCAGCTCGCAGAAGCTGTTCGCCACCACGCCGTACGCAGCTCTTCGGTTCGGTCTCCTTCATTTGGCCGAACTGCTCCAGGAAGGACGCCCCGAGCTTACAGACATCGGGCCATTGCGACCTCAGCGTCTCGATTTTATGGGGAAAGCCCGGTACAGTGAAGGACTCTGCGTCCTCCGGCGCAAGGTTCTCGCAGGGCCGGAACCGGTCTACGCTGTCGAGCGCGCAGCGGGCGAAGAGGCTGGTGCCATGGAACACTAGCCGAGGAATGCCGAGCTCGCCACGGTTTCATTGGTCCACGGGAGGAATCCGTCGGAGACTAGGCAGTCGGGCTGGAGTTCTCTGAGGACCAGGTCGAACGGTTGGCATACTTGGTGACAGCGTTGAAGAAATTGGCTTGTGGGTCTTGGTTTGGGACTGTGGACAGGTTTTCGCAGCCCCGGGCAGGCCAATGCCCCAGGGGAAGGCGATGGGGCGGAGCTTGGCCGGAGGTGGCACGAGAGGAGCGTTGGCAGGGGTGGTGAGGACGGTGGAGATCACGCCGCGGGCTGCAAAGAGCTTGGCCATGTCGAGCATGGGGAGCATGTGAACCCAGGGTTCGGCACATACAATAAGAGGATCAATCACGCGTTGACACGTGTACTAATCCTCTTATAATATGTTATATGTGTGGGCCTCACACACATATTATAATAGATTATAAGAGTTTCAATCCAAGTGTCAACGCGTGATTGGTCCTCTTATTGTATGTGTGTGTGACTCACACACATGAACCGAACCCGTGAAGAAGAGAATGCGGAGGGGTTGAGCTTGTGAGGAGGCCATTTCTCCAAACTTTGCTAGTCTCCAATTTATAAGGAAAAAGTCTTTGATGTCAACGCACGCCTGATTTAATTAGCTACTACTGGTATTTAATACCAACTGCGTCTTAGCTTCTTGGCAGCGAAGAAAAGCATAAAATGTTTTTTTTTTTTTTTTAATTTAAAAATTATCACCAGAAAATGAAATCCTGCGTCAAGAACAACATAACTCTCAATGTTGAGACCTGTGGATCTCTGATTTAAAGAGCTTGATAGACCTGATAATGTCTTCACATGAAAGGAGCTAATGCTCTCTGATGGGAAAAATAAACAGTTTAAATTTAACAGATTTTAATTTTTATTTAATTAAATTTGAATAGATTTGGATATATTTGATTGGTATTTAGGAGTTATTTGAATTTAGATATGATTAGATTTAATTAGATTTGATGTTACAATAATTGCACGTATAGTGCACGTTGTAGGCTATGTATAGTCATGTAGTGATTTTTTAAAAATTATTGAATGATTATGAAAATTTTGATAAGCTATTTACTTTGGTATTGGTTCAGATCTCCATTGATTGAATCATAAGCATAGAAGCCAAGATCCGGGTTGCGATATGCGATCATATCTTTCCTCTCTTCTTTGTTCTTCCTCAATTCCACCAAAATCCCACCATAAATCCTAAATCTCCATCTGTCCCACATCAATTTGTATCAAAATCGAATTTCACGCTTTTCCTTCCACAAATCCACTTCAAAAAAAAAAAAAGAAAAGTTATTGTTCCCTGAACAATAATTTTACTGTTCACGGTTATTGTTCACGGCAGAGCGTAGCGTATCGCAGTCCGAAGTCTGTTTCAGACTCGTTCAAAGTCCAATTCGAGTTCTGTCTGAAGGGTTAGGTGCATGACTGAGTTCCGAAGTTAATGGAAAGATTTCACAGCAGTTGGATACTAGATCTGTTCTCCACAAGTTTCTATTTGGTGCCGGTACTGTTCCTACAGCAAAATATTAACGTTTCACGCCACGTTTCCAGCCCGATTGGAGTCCAATTCGTGCCATTCAAACTTGAGGTAAATTCTTAGCTTATGCACTAAATTATCTTCATGGATTTTTACTTTTGCGAAAAATACATTTATACTGGTTACTATGACAAAGAAGTTGAACGGAGTATGTTTGCGATTATCCCGTACTTTCGGGGTGCTTATGATTGTTATGGTTATGAAGACTGAGAAAGAAATTTTGAGACTTTTTTCAATTATTTTGATCTGGCATCTAATCAGAAGTGCCTCTATGCCCAAGGAAAGGTAGATGAAGAAGCTTACTAGTGGTGGAAAGACAACCATAGTTCCTCTCGATGTTGGTTTCTCTTGCAAGATCTACTTCGTACTCGGTATGCCCGCGCCTTTTCTTCACTGAGTTTTGTGAGACTCTAGAGGACGTTCGGAAAGGTATAGAAGAATACATTGTAGCAAAGGTTAACACAGTGTCAAAGCCAGAAGTTGCAGCTGAGGCAGAGTCAGAGCCAGCTGTTGTTGATGAGCTCGAATCAGAGGTAGAGATAGAAGAGTTTCTTGTAGAGACTTCAGCAGATCTCCCAGTAGAGCTTACCATAGAATTAGGGCCATCAATGTCAGCTGTGAGGGTTCCCTTACCCTAGAGATTGCATGATGTATATGATCCCTTGTCGATCCTTCTAGAGTTGACAGATTCACAGGAGTTCGGATTTCTTATGGTACAAAGTACAATAGATCCAGTCTTCATCAGGAATGATTTGCCTCGGTATGTTGCATGTGCCTTGTTCGGTACCATCGACCACAACCAGTTGACATGAAAATCAGTTCCACCTTCACCACCTTGGTTCAGTTATGACGCATCAATGTTGATTCCCCTACCACCATCTGAGTCTGATTGAGGATTTGTGATGTGGATCAACTCAATTGTGCTTACCTTCTACCTATCACTACATTTATCAGGATGAATGTTTTCAAGTAGGAAAGAATGATAAGGGAAACAAACAATTTAGATTTAACAGATTTTAGATTTTTATTTAAATTAAATTCGAATGGATTTGATTGAGATTTAAGAGTTATTTAAATTTAGATGTGGTTAGATTTAGTGAGATATAATGTTATCAATAATTTTACATATAGTACACGTTGTAGGCTATACATAGTGATGTAGTGATTTTTGAAAATTATTGAGTGATTATGAAAATTATGATAAACTATTTGCTTTGATATTGATTTGAATCTCCATGAATTGAATCACAAGCGGTGAAATTCCGATTCCGAGCTGCGATCCGCTATCATATCTTTCCTTTCCTCTTTTATTCTTTTCAATTACAACAAAATCCTACCACAAATCTTGATCCTCATCTCATCTGTCCCACATCACTATCAGTATAAAATACACACACAGAAAATCAAATCCGCACAAATGCAGACTTTGCATAATTATATAAATACATCTTCCTGAATATGTGACCATTTTCTTGGAGGAGAACGCAAGAAATGACACTTAACTAGCCAAGTGTCATATACTGTGCAACATTTAAGGCAAAAGTTGAGATATGTTCTCACTTCCAAAAAGTCAATAACGGTTGTTCGGTTGAACAAAAAGAAAATACATACCAATTAAAACCATCAACTGTGCAAATAGAGATAATAGCAAGGCAAACACTTGCATAACCCTACTGCAACCTGAAGGAAGCAATAATGTAGATTACGCATCTCATCAGAAAACTTAGTATAAAAACCTCTTGTTAGATAGTTTCAAGTGGTACCATATTGCTAGATAATATAACTATTACATGTGTTCGCTGATGTGAAAACTGAATCCAATAGTACATTCTGCGCTAGGTTAACGAAGACGCTCAGCACTTAGAATACGAATACATTAGCCTGAAGGCAACGAAATCGGCCGGGCTATGTACAGCTGATTACTAAAATGCTCTAAAAAAAGAACTGCATGGTTCGTGTGAACAACAAAAGAGGCAGCCTACGACCCAACACCCTGAAAAATATTGGTGTTAAATCAGTAACCGTGCTGCCAGAGATGATGCGATTGCTGGAAGACTGGCCCTGAGAACCGTTCAGATTCCCTTGGCTTGATAGTGGCTGATGCTCCCTAGAGATCCCACCAAGCTGACTGTGTTACAAGTTTGGTACCCCATCATTCCCATGTTTGTGGGCTGCGGACCTTGCCGAAGCGTGCTGCTCCCTTGCTGACTCGGACCCTGGATGCCATAGAAGCTGCTTGCTGGAACAGCTGGCAATGTTCGTGAAAGCCAGTTCTCCCCTGAAAAGAAGCCAAAAAAAAAAGAATAAGAAATGCATTTATTTCTACAAATAATGCATGAAGAATGGGGAGGGGAGAAAAAGATTCTTCTTTTGCAAAAAGCGCCAAATATATTGTTGTACATTATTAGGAGACATTGCAAAATTTCACTAACTTGTTCGTTCCTCTTGTTCCAACCCCAACCTAATCCCCCCTATCAAATTTATTCCTCTCTTCTTCTCCCTCATCACTTTCCCACTTGAAGATCCATCCATATCAACAGACAGGGTTGTCTCAGATATCTTTGATTTCGATGTTTCTTCCAAAACTCTTCTTTTGTGATTTTGATCAAATTAGAACCAGATCCTGGATAGAAATAAATAAAGACTAAATCCTTTTAAACCTGTATTGATCAAAACTTGAATTGAACCAAGTTTTGTGCATACGAGAGATCATACAATTATCCAAACCATGCATGTAATTATGTTTTCCTTTCATGGGAGGTGGGTGATTGAATCTCAAAACAAATTTTCTGAAAGATCATGTTTGCGTCAGATTGCTGATTTCAGTTTCAAGAGAGAAAGCGGCGTAACTTTGAATTAGGACTTGCATTGTAAATAGAGTTTAACAAGAAGGGAGGAAGAGGAGGATGTAGAGAAGTAGAGAAGACAATGAGGATTCGCAAAGAGGGGAGCAAACTCCGGTAGTTCAGGTGCTTGGCTTACGGTTTAAAGACGGGACGGAAGAAGAAACAAGGAAATGGAGATTAAAATTAAAGAAAATTACAGAATTATTTTATTCAGTAACAATAACAATAATTTCAGAATTATTTTTTTATAATATGTTTGACAACAATACTTGAATAAATAAATAATTAATAAATAACTATTAAATGTCATTAAGATATAAAACCACACATTTATTATTTAAATAAATACTTTAAGAGAAATAATTTGTTTGGAAATACATGCAATGTACAACTACATTATTTCAACTTACTTATGTTTATTAGATTGGCTGCAACCGGGGGATTGGATCCAGGTCCAACTAGACCCAGAGAAAAAACCGAGAATAAATAGTAGATTTAGACCTGGACCATACAAATTACAAAAAGACAGACCAGAAACTGAACCATTAACTGATAGCAGATTTAGAACTAGACTTGCAACATTAATGACTCCAGGTCCCAAGGATATCTACCAATTGGACCAGGTAGAAGGATTGGGTATCTAACCATTAAAACTCATAAGCTATCATTACGAGCAAGTCCAAATACTGTAGATAGGGGTGGCAATCGACTCAGTCAGTGTCTGTCTCGCCTGATTTATAGCCTTACCCGAACCCGACTTTATCACCAAGTGGGGCAACAAAATTAATCCTAACAACTTGGTAAACCCAATGTATTTTGCAGTGGGATAAAGAAGCAAAAACCCGCTGGAAGGAAGGGCTAAATTGTAACCAATCCCCAAGAGAATGACATGAAATGGTTAAATTGATTGATGCATCATGCAGAAGAATAAAAATAACCCATGTACCCATGTTGTTACAAGGATTTAACAAAGGTTATCAACACTTTCTATAAAAAGTAGACAGTCTCTCAACCAACATGGTGTCTGAATTAGTTAACTTCTTTTTAAGGGTTAACTTGTCTTAACCCATCCACACGAGTTACTTAAACCCTGTCCCATTTTTGTGTTGGGCTGGTAAAATGAAGGTTAATCATTCTTAACCCATACATGCCATTTTTACTTATAGAAAATTAAAGAAGGGATTACCACCCGCAAGCTGTTGCCAAATGGTGGATAGTTTTGTGGGCCTCTCAACTACTTATAATTTTCATGAACACTTCTCATCCATCAGCACTCACAAGTTGTTTTGCCGTGGAGCAGGGATGGGCTATAGAGCAACAGTCAAAGACACGAACAATCCATAAGCAAATTGACAAAATATATACAATCAGTTATCAGACAGATGTCATCCCAATGATTTAGCCAAATTCATGACAAGAAAAGAAAATTATGATGAGTAGAGCCAGTTCACAAGTGAGATAGACCTACAATTATTGTAATGCCAAAAGAGGCAAGCCTACAAATTTCCCTAGGTAAGGAAAGAGGCAATACAGAAAGTTGAAATGACTTAGATTTTCTACAGGAAATTGCATTCATCCACGATGAAGCCAAATTGGAATCAAATCCTCATAATGCATAATCACTTGCGTGCCCTAATATCAATAGCATATTTATGAAACCCACTAAAAATATGGATACAAAATTGATGTTAATACCTGATGAAGAGGGATGCTTTCCTTGTATTGTGACATTAATGCTTCTTCATAACCAATTGCCAGTCCAACAGAGACATTGGAAGGATTTTGTAAGAAAGCTCCAGGAATATTAGATGAACCGCCAAAGCCTCCATAGCCTGAGCCAAAGGGAAGAGACTGGGGTAGACCATTCAGAGACATGCTGGATTTAAACTGAGGTAGCGCATATTTCATGCCTGCACTTTGAAGGGAAGCTGGAGACTGGTGTATGGCACTGTTGCCTGAAAAAGGCATATACGCAATGCTCTGAGGATGAACTGGGTAGTTAAACATGTTGGTCAGAGGCCCTGGAGGAAGAGTTGGTTGAGAGTAAGAAGGAAAAGGCAGATAGGGCGGGGGTGCAGGTCCACTGGAGATTGTGGTATTCGAAGCGGTTTGGGGAATAGATTGGAAGTTAGAGAAAAGTCCTGACTTCAACACCTGCATGAGAAAATTCATCGTTAGATAAACTAAATAAACAAACAACATAAACTGCTGAGACCCCATTGACAAGTATGATGTGACAGCTCCCAAAGAGGAAAACAACTTATGATGCCAATTAAGAATCATTGTGCTGATTAAGCAAGCTCAAGCCCTATAATGACTGCATCCAGATTGACATTAAAGTCTACATTCAATATGTTTGTCTTGAGGAAATATGCCCAGTGAGTGGACAGTAAGGATAACAGAATCAATTAGCTTAAGACTGACTTCCTTTCTAGTTATGAGTGTGTGAATGATCCTAGCTAAAAGTTTGCTTGTGCGAAATAGCCAAGACTTATCCTTGAATTAGGGTCAGTTAACAAGAATGTACTTAATAACCAGAGAAGAATTAGCTCCTGGCGTTTCAACTGATTGACAACCTTGATTGCATGATCCACGTTCTTGAATGCACTGATGGTGGAAAATTTTGAGGGATATGATGCTGATATTGACACTCTTGGGTTTTGTATACAACTTACTATTATCTGGCAGGCATGGACACATAAGTCAAATGGTGAACAGATTACTTATCTGACAAAGCGATACACAAAGGAATTCACACAGTTTTGTCAATAAATTTATTGTCACGAGGATGCCCGTCATTCCATACAATATACGGCCACAATAGACACCAGAAACAGATAATGCATTAAAGATAGGGGTTTCCACCAAAATGTAACATCATTCTACTTCTTGTTTAGGTATGTGCATGTTTTCTTTCCACCCACTTCAGCAGTTCAATACAGCAGATACCAATATTTATAACAAAACTTCAAATTGTAGTCTTCAAGCTAGGAAGGTACCTCAGGCATGGAAATGGTTGGCCCACTAAAGGAGGACACTGAAGGGCTATATTTTGTAGGCATAGACTGATTTCCAAGCAAGTGTGAAAAGGGAAGATCTGGTTCTCGAAGAGGTTGAGCATTCCCAGCCAATATATTGCTTGTGGTAGAGTCAGTCTGTGGCTGCTGCATGTGAAAATACGAATGGCAGAGTAAGATATCTCTAAGCACAATGAACAAAAACTACAAGAAACAGATTAAGAAATCACATTCTCAGTGTATTAGTACTGATACGCAACATAACCTACTACAAGGTAGAGCATTGCACTAATACTAAAAACAGAAAGCAAGTGCTTAAGACTAAGGTCTGGCTTTTAAAGAAATATATAACACGTGGAGTATGTTTATCATGATTTCAAATATTGGCCATTTCCGAAACATATGAGCAATATCATATCAGGTTTTGAGATATCCGATACGATATGAACCCTATAATACCTGATGTCATGGCTGATATTGCCGATATTAATACTAAAAACTATTGGATGATACCGATATCCATTTAAACCATGGTCTGTCTGGATAATATATGGATACACTGTAAAAGTCTTGCTTATACATTAAACTACGTGATAAACACAGAACATAGTGTGCCAACTAGAAAAACTCCATAAGGGACTAGCCGTGTTTTCTCAAACCACTTTGGCTTTAACTTTTTCCTTACAGTTGCTTAATTACCTATAGAAAATCATCATTTTTATCCTTTTTCTAGATTATTTTCATGATTTATTCTAAATTGGAGCTTGGCGGACAAGCTTAAATGGCATAACCAAAAAGGAATTTTTCTATCAGCCAACTAAGCATGCCAGGATTTATGGGAAGTCCTCTCCTGTCATTCTTGACCAGGAATTTGACACCAATTAGGAGATTGACATCAAGCTGGCCATCCGCTTGTAAAAGGCTTGTCAAAACTCTCATGGAAAAATGGAAACATAATGCGCTGTGTACAACCCCATATTGACAGGAAAGGGATTAGATGGTGATGGTGATGGTGATGAATTAGCTCTGGATCCAAATCTGATTAAGCAGCATTGGCATGGAGCTAAACTTAATATTGTGAAGGCTCTGCTAGGGTATATGAATTGTATAATGAGTAGAGTCGTATTAGTATATCAGTTGTATTAGGAGTAGAATAGGAATAAGAGTAGATTTAGGCTTTCTTGCATTTATAAATATAACTGAGACGAGAAATCTCAAACTATCTCTTCCAAATCCCTGATACTACTTTGACATGGTATCAGAGCCACTCAAATAATCCCAAAACCCTAGTTTTCACCTTTTTTTCTCTTCAAAAAAAAAAAAACACGTTCATTGTCTTTAACCCCAAGCAGAGACGAGACTCTGTATTATACCTGCAGAGATTCTTCGTCTTCAACCTGTAAAGATACGAAAACTGCAAAGATCTCCATCGTCAACCTGCAGAATTTTTCCGCCACCGTCCCTAACCCATGTCGATTCTTTCGCTGTCGTCCTTCTTTGTCGCCTTCGCACTTCGCCACCTCATCGAGCGTCGTCAGATATCTCCACTACAGTTTTCATCACTGTCGCAATTTTTCATTGTTCGTCGCCTTCCTCCCGTCATCATCTTCGTTAGATATCTCCAAACTCGCCACTGATCCGCTTCACCTGCCGTGGTCAGTCACCGCCGCCGAACTCCGCTGTCTTCTTCGTCGACTTTATTGTCGCCCTTGTCGTCGTAAAGACCACCCCCACCCATCATCGTAGTTTTCGCCGCCATCGTCACGGCATCCGGTGATCGGTGAAGGCTCTGATTTTCGAATTCGAGTCGATTTCTGAATTCGCCTCGTTTTCTGGACTCGAGCTGACCGAGCCGATCTCGAGCTGACCGAGCCGACAAGCCAACCTGAACTGACATCGAGCCGACCCGAGCCAATGACGAGCCAGCCCAAGCCAACCAGCTCTGCCCGAGTCGACCAACTCTGTGCTCATGCAGAGCTGATGCAATAAGCCATTTTATTTTTGAATTTTTCTGAGCTAATGTGATAAGGTGTATTGTTTTTGAATTTTCTGAGGAGGGTTCTTGTACAAATTCACCTGCTTCATGATGGCCGACTCTACTGAGACAAAGACGGGTGAGTCAAACGAGAATTTTGGAGATAGTTTCTGATAATATTACAGACCGAAAACTTGATGGGAATAATTACCTGTAATGAAAGAGGATAATTGAGATTTATGTGGCTGGTCGAGAAAAAACTAGCATTTGTTGGCGGATCCTTTTACTCCAGTGACAAGTGATTGGACAGTGGACGATAACGTTCTACTAGATCAGATATTGACCACAATGGAGCCCCAGATTCATGAATTGGTTCATTGCATAATTGTGAAGGAGTTATGGTGTTTTCTGAAAGCTCTACGGATGAAGCGACAATGTCAATATAGTGCATGACGTTATCCAGAAGTTGTTTAGGAAGAAGCAGGATGGTTGGTCCACGGATGCTCGTTACAGTGAGTTCAATCGCCTAGCAGAGGAGCTTTGGCAGATATTTCCAATCACGTCTGATGTGAAGCGATGCAGAACCACTGGAATCGGTTGATGATACTGACCTACTTGGGCACCCTCGACACCCGATGTATTCGTCAGCTAGGTCTCAGATTATGGGAAGTTCTGATATGACCTCCCTACCGGAGATATCATTTCTTGAAGACCATCGTTCCTGAGGTGATGTCTTACACTACTACAGCAGCCTCAGATCGATCTGCCTTAACAACACAGGGAAGGCAGATCGTTGATGGACGTGGAGGAGGTCAAGCTGACATGAAGGAAAGAGGGGGCTATACTGGTAAACGCATTGGTGGTCGCGGTGGTACCAAGGACAGACGAGGAGGTCATCGAGGATGACGAGATAGCTTTGTGGTTTATTGCTACTACTGCAAGAGGGAGGAGTTAGCTTTGTGGTTTATTGCTACTAGTGCAAAGAGGCAGGCCATACAAAGTATCAGTGCCCCTTCTGAAAAGGAAACCAACGAAAAGTGCACACATCTCTACCACTATTCCAGAGGACGAGCAGTTACATCAGTTAGAGCAGTTCCAGATATTCCAGCATCAACAGAATACCCTCAGTCTTTCTTTCTCTGCCACTCTCACTCAAACGTGTAATTCTATTTCTTGTCGTACATCATCTATTTCTCATACTTGGATTGTAGATTGATCACATTACTGAGAATCGAGGTATTATGTCCTCTTTTACTCTACCTTACACTCTGGAACAGTAGTCTTAGCAGATGGCTCTTGCACACCTATTCAGGGTATTGGCACTTTCACTACCACCCTTACTCTTCCTTTATCATCTATCTACCACTTACCTTGTTTCCTTTTAACTTATAATCACTAAATAAGATTACAAAGTTCTAAATTGTATAGTGATTTTTTTCGACATGTATATTTCAGGAGCTTGGAACGAGGAAGACAATCGGCACAAGACGTGAGCGGAACGGACTGTATGAGATAGAGTTGGCATCCGATCAAGTGGCTTGCATCAATACTTCTTAAGCGTTTGAATGTCGTTGTCAGTTAGGTCATCTTTTCTACCTGTACCAAAACTTTTTGTTCCTTCTTTAGGTCAGGTTTCATTCTTAGAATGTGAGTCTTGTCAGCTAGGGAAGCATCATCGTGTGTCTTACCCTAGTCGAGTCAATAAGATGGCTGATAAGCCATTTGATTTAGTTCATTCTGATGTATAGATTCCTTGTCCATTACCTTCAAAATTGAATTTTAAGTATTTTTCAGCTTTGTGAATGATGTTCTCGAGTTACATGAATATATCTGTTAAAATCTCATTTTGAAGTATTTTCTATGTTCAAAATTTTTTATTTAAAAATGAAAAATCAGTTCAATTCTAATATTAAAATTTTGAGATCTGATAATGCTAAAGAATATTTAGAAAACCACAACAGTCAATTTTTGGAACAAAATATAATCTTGCATCAATTCTCATGTGTTTACACTGAGTAGCAGAATGGGTAGCTGAACGTGAGAATAGACACCTTGACATTGCTAGGACTCTCCTATTTCATAAATAGGTACCAAAATAATTTTGGGGTGAGGCCATTTTGACTGCTTGTTACTTGATAAATCGATTACCATCCTCCATACTGCAAAAAAAAAATCCCATATTCCATCTTGTACCCAGACAAGGATTTGTTCCCTCTACCTCCGAAAGTTTTTTGGGTCCATAATCATAGCCCTCATAAAATAAACTTGATTCTAGGTCTCTTCGGGGGTTCTTGGTTACTCTAGAACACAGAAAGATAAATGATTTGGTCATTTATATTAGGGGTGGCAGACGGGTCGCGACCCGTCAGACCCGACCCGACCCGACCCGAAGTCAGCGGGTCTGGGTTTGGGCTAATCGGGTTTGGGTCCTAATCGGGTCGACCCGTCTGACCCGATTATTAAATGGGTCGGGTCGACCCGAACCCGCCAAACCCACTTGACCCGCCAGACCTGATTTTTCTCTCTCCTCCTCGGCCTCCTCCTCTTGATCTCCTCCTCTGCCGCCCCCGCCTCCTCCTCTTCGCCTAAATCAAATTGTCAAAAAATATACGTAAGACCAGTTTTGAATCCGTGGCCTCTAGTATGTGGAGTTTAGTGTGATGACTAACTATACCACCCAACAATTTGGTAATAAAGTGTAAAGAAATTGTATTTAAAATTTAATAATCGGGTCAAATGGGCCGGGTCGGGCCGACCCGACTAAGAATGGGTCGGGTCTGGGTCTGAATTTTTGACCCGTATAATAATCGGGTCGGGTCGACCCGACCCGATTATTATATGGGTCGAGCAATAATCGGGTCGGGTCGACCCGACCCGACCCAATTATTATATGGGTCGAGCAATAATCGGGTCGGGTCGACTCGACCCGACCCAATTGCCACCCCTAATTTATATGCAAATATGTCTTATCATCTGATGTAACTTTCTTCGAGTCGAAACCGGGAGATTTTCACATTTTCACCGTGGTATTAGAGGATGACTATGATTATCTATTCTATCAGCAACATTAATCAATAGTGGTGAATCAACATCTGAAAATATAACTGGTAAAAATTCATTTCGATTTCAGGATCCACTTTAGACCTACATACGACGAATCGCTCCTCATGTGCAATCTCCAACTTCAGTACCAAGTCCTGCACACGAGTCAAGAGAGGATGTCATTGCTCAATTCACTAGTACTTTAACTTCTGATGATCTTCCCATTGCACTTTGTAAAGGAAAATGTACTTGTAGTCAGCATCCTCTCCAGTTTTGTTTCTTATTCTCATTTATCAACTTCTTTTCGTTTAGTCATTTCCTCGAACTCACACTCGGGTTCCCAAGAATGTATCAGAAGCAATGTTTATTTCTGATTGGACTTAGGCGGATGCAAGAGATGACAGCCTTAGAGCAGAATGGAGCTTGAAAATTGGTCACACTTCCACCAGGAAAGAAAGTTGTTGGGTGCAAATGGGTTTACATTGTCAAGTTAAACCTAGATGGATCTCTGCCTCGTTAAAGGTAAGATTGGTAGCCAAAAGATACCCACAGGTGTATAGACTAGATTTTGTGGATACCTTCTCACCGATCACGAAAATGACATCCGTGCGGATCCCAAGTGTCATTAGCAGCGACATACCATTGGTCGCTTCATCAGTTGGACATCAAGAATACTTTTCTCAATAGTATTCTTGATGAGAAAGTTTATATAGAACAACCATTAGGCTTTGTTGCTCAAGAGAGAGTGCGAAGGTTTGCAAGTTGAAGAAGTCACTCTATGATCTGAAACAGTCTCCGAGAGCCTGATTTAGGCGCTTTGCATCAATAATTCAGGAGTTTGGTCTCTATCGGTTAGAGAAAAATCATTCTGTATTTTGGCAGATAAAGCGTGGGAAGAGGATCCTGCTAGTTGTATATGTAGATGATATTGTGATCACAGGAGATGACACAGAGGGGATTGATAGCCTAAAGAAGTACTTGCAGAAGCAGTTTCAGACCAAGGATCTTGACCCCTAAAGTAACTCTTAGGCATTGAAGTGGCTAGGTCCAATAAGGGCATTCTTCTGTCACAGAGAAAAATGTACTTGACTTGCTGTCAAAGGCTGGAATGCTAGGATGCAGGAGTATTGATTCTTCGATGGATGTGAACACAAAGTTGATATCAGATCAGGGGAAGCTTCTTGAGGATGTTAGGTGATACAAAAGATTGGTGGAAAACTGAACTACCTGATGGTGACCAGACCAAACATCACATTCGCAGTCAGCGTGGTGAGTCAGTTTTTGTCAGCACCAAAGAATACACACGGCAGGCGATAATGAAGATTTTGAAGTATCTAAAGAAAGCTCCAGGGAAAGGACTTCTCTATTCAGATCATGGACACACTCGAATAGTAGATTTCTCAGATGTGAACTGGGCAGGGTGCATTTTTGATAGGAGGTCGACAAAAGGATATTGTGTCTTTCTCGGAGGAAATCTTGTGTCATGAAAAAGTAAGAAATAGTGTATGGTCTCTCAGTCCAGTGTAGAATTAGAGTATAGGGCAATGGTTAATGTGACATTAGAGCTAATTTAAATTAAAGATTTATTGACAGAGATTGTTTTTCTCCCAGAGTGTCCCATAAGATTGTATGGTGACAACAAGGCGGCAATACACATTGCTAAGGTTGATTGTCATATGGTTCGTAAGAAGGCTTGAGGATAAGATCGTTGTGAGGAAGCATGTATCAAGACACCAAATAGCAGATCTTCTTACCAAACCATTTGGTAAAACAAGGATAGATTTTATTTGTAACAAGTTGGGCATGTATGATGTATATACTCCAACTTGAGGGAGAGTGTTTGAGAACATGAATTATATAATGAGTGGAGTTGTATTAGTAAATGAGTAGTATTATAAGTAGAATAGAAATAAAAGTAGATTTAGATTTTCTTGTATCTATAAATATAACTGAGAGGAGAAATCTCAAACTCTCTCTCTCTCTCTGACACTACTTTGACACCATTGGGAACTCACAGAACTTTACATCAGAATGTTGGTTTACTGTCAACCATCAAAGTTAATGGCAGAAGTGTCCCTGCCAGTGAAACTATGAACAAGAGAGAACTTGCCACAAAATCTAGTACGCCAAACGGCTGTATGGAAAAACCTACCTTATTGATTGTGCAGTTTAAGGCCATCCAATCAAGAAGCAAAATTCAAAATTCTTAGCTCAAGAGATCAGAAGGCTGAAGATGATAAGCTATGATGTTTGACAATTGAAGGAAATTATCTTATCAATTCCTTAAACATTTATTGTCAAAATATGATATTGTATGTATTAATTGCATCATAACACTTCGCTTACAATGTGTTTGACAATGTTATGATGCAATTAATACATACAATATCATATTTTGATAATAAAAACTTGGATAATCTTATCAAAAGCTAATGCCCATAAATGTCTCAATAGAAGGATCACTCATGGCACACTAGGCATGTTGCTTTACTAAAAGACCCTCGGCCTATCAAGCAGGCTAAGAGGATTATTTATGCAATCTGAGAAATAAATCATTTTGAAACCATCATCCCACAGAGTACTTGAGATGGAATGGCCTACTACCACAATTCCCTCCCTCTTCACGATCCTCACTCCTGTCATCAAATGTCAACTATAGCTGGAAAATCAAAGAAAAAACCATTATAACAATGCTGCGAGTCGAGCATGCTTTAGCTGAGCATCCTTCTAGGTAAGAATGCATGAGCAAGTAGAACAGGATGACCCCTCCTACGAAATCCACACTTGAGCTTGAGCATACAAGTTGCCTTCGCACAAAACAATACATCAATATCTCAACTCGAGTAACAAGTTGCATTCAGAGAACTAGTTTTACTCATATTTCATACTGAACTCCAAAGGTAGGTTGTACTACAATTAAAAACAAATCCTATTGCAGTTAGGAACTAACCAAAGATTTTTAAATAAACATGGACTAAATAATTTAGAATTAGAACAAAAAGAACGATAAACTGTACAATTGAAAATAATTATTAGGTATATAAAAAATGTTATTGAAGACTCGTCTTTCTTTATAAAATCCAAAACTGAAAACACATGGAACAGTCCTGAAAGTGAATACTCCATGTCGTATGCTAGGAAGATAATGGGCGTCTGATAGTTTCAATAACTGAGAATCAATTGTAACTAATATCTTTCTGGAGGAACCAAGCTGGAAAAACTCCTTAGTGAAGCAAGTTGGGTTCCTTGGGGAAGGGGAATACATCCTTGTAAAGGCCCCATTTGGGCGTCAACAATCATACAAGAGCAAGCATTAGTTGGAACTGTTCGTGATTGTTATATAGAGCTGTGTCATACAGAACGACGTGCCACATCATACAAGGTTTAGTTGAGGGCCACATCTAGAATCCATGATCACCTCTAAAATCTATGTTGACAACTAGAACCCCACATCACCAGGTTGTTGACATACTTGACTGTGCCAAAACAAACAGGGAGAGTCATGACTCCAAAACTTAATAGTTTCACATCAACTTTATGCTAGGAAGGTGTTTCGTATATGATAGTTCCAATGAACTCGATAACAGCTAATGACTTTTTAGGAAGTAACCGGGATTAAGTGACCTTGGAGGCAGGACCTCCTTGGATGTCCTAGCTTAGGGCATTACACAACCAACCAGTGGGATGTTATGTAGTTGGTGCATCCCTTGAAAAGGGTCGCATTCATGTAGTCTTCTTCAACTTCCCATTTTATTGCCAAGTGGATTAGTAGCTAAGCTACTAATAGTTCCAAGAACTCAAGGATTAATAGCAAACAAATGGTTAGGAAGAATAACAGGATAAAACTTTATATTTATGTGAGAATGGGAGTAAAATGTGTGACCTCCTCGGCAGTCCTACCTTAAGCGTTGTCAACCAAACAGTAGGATAGTTACATCCTCTTGATAAAGGTTGCTTTCATGTATTCTCTTCTTCAACTTCTCCTTCTTTTGTTTAGTGGATCAGGATTCTCCTGTTACATCCCCTTTGACTCCTCCCTGTTGAAAAAGGCTTGAAGATTCTTCCTTGAGTTTGGTAATTTTCCATATTCAAAAAGTTGATGCACATGCGTGCAAGACAAATGTAGTTTTTTTTTTTTTAAAGATATTTTGGAAGTCTCGAAGATTCTTCCTTGAGTTTGGTAATCTTCCACATTCAAGCAGTTGATGCACATGCATACAAGACAAGTGGAATATTCTTTTATAGATTTTTTGTAGCATCAAATGAATACTCCGGCAACCTCTGTTTAAACCGACATATATACTTTCTTGGTGAAAATTTTGCTGCTAGATTTCTTTGAAAATATTTTGGTGCTGAACTAGCACCAAAATATTATCGTTCTCTTTAAGGTTCTCTGAATCAAAACTGACTGTAGCATTAAGTTGACTTGGATGAAATCCATTTCTGCACGAATATATCTCAAACTATTTTCCCTGACGTCTTTATAGATTTTTTCCTCCTCAATTTCAAAACTGAAAATTTCTGATAATTTCAACTTTATGATCCTGCAATTTGTTAAAATCAAAAAGTCTGACCTCATGGCCTTACCGTTTCATCAACAATGGAACATATTGATGATGTCACCTTCCACCCAGCAAAATGGGTATCAGAATAGCACGAAAAGAATTCAAAAGTTGTGTCACAGTAGACAGGAGTGTGAAGAAAGTAAACCTCAAATAATTAAGCCGGGGATGGAATGACCGGTTAGCAATCTGTGAACTCAAACATCTATAAGCGCAAGTCCCACAGCTCTGAACCAACAATAAATTAAGACATGTAATACTTATAAACAGAAGGAACTCTGTAAGCAATATGAAAAGCTGAAAAGAAAACCCAAAAAATATAAATTGATTTGGGCTTAGTGATTGGAGCTCAAGTTGACCGGCACTAGGCATGGGGTCAACCTGAACCAACCTGAAACCAATTCAGGTTTAGGTATTGTCCCTGCCCAAGCCAACCAATTTGAATATTACCAGATCCAATCTGGCACATTGGCTATGTTGAGTCTGGGTGGGTCAAACCCTATCAACCTTGCAGCGCAACAATATCTGAGGTCATGAAGCAATGATATATTTAAACAGTGGCCACCCTTCTGCCATACAGGATACTTTAGTGACTGTAGATTAGATGTTTCTCCAAGAATATACCTTGAACAACATATACTTTGCTTCCAGTTACTCACTGCAAGCATAGTTAATTAGGAAAAACAGGGGTATCTAGCGAGCATTGTCAAAGAAATTAAAATCCCAACTCCCCCAAGCACGAGCGCTATTGTCTACTTATGAGTCCAATAATAATGTAAACACAAAATTTTAAAATATTACTTGAAAAAACTGATTATTTACCGATACAGATAATAACATTAACTATTTATTCATTTGTTTAATTTGGCTAGGAAAATATTTATTTCTGGAAGGCATAAAATAGTATCAGGAATGACAGGCATAGGACTTATAAGGCCAGCCTGATTAACTGTGACAAAGCTTAACTAATATTAATATTGTATAGAAAGAGAAGGGAAGGAAAAAGAAACAAATGGGATAATAGGTTACCGTTAAACTTGTGAGAGGAGCAAGATTTTGCATTTGAGTATTTGCTTGTGCACGGTTATAAGCTGCATCATCTGGTTGCATGGTACCTGAAAATGCATAGCTAGAGACAGAAGGAATGTTGTACTGACGTGGTTCTTCAGAAATAGAAGTATCATCTCTGCTGAACTCAGGTTGAGATGTTGAAGCTATATCATAATTCCTAGAACTTGCGCCAGTGATGGGAGAAATACCATCATCTGAAGGAGTTCTTAACTGCTCACTACTATAGTACTCAGGATTCCTGCTAACAACCATATTGTCATGCATAGGCAACAAGATCAATCCTATATAGAAAAGAAAATAAAATAGGAAATACCTGGTATCTGAATAATCAACTGGTGATGCATTTTCTGTGCCTGTCACCTCAAGGTTAGCTTTTGCAGGATTTGATGAACACGCTCCATGAACGGAAGCTCCAGCACCCGAACCAAAACTACCAAAGCTCAAATGGGAGCAGTCCGCATTAGTAACCTGAAGGTGACCTGGAATTATTACTGCAGGGTTTTCCCCTGTCGATGTTGCACCATGCTCCTCCTTATGCAGACTAAGATGCTGCAAGTTAGCCGTAGCTGATGATAGTTCTTCATCAAAATCCTCAGCTGGAAAAAAGAAAACAAGACATCAAAGTAATAAATGTCAACATGGAAAGAAACCTGAGTTTAGGGGAAATTATGTTAAAGATTAATTACTACAATATAATGATAACAAAGAAATCATTGAACTGAAACAGCAGAAATTGTCAGAACTGCTAAAACCACATATAGCGGAACAAATGAAAAATAGCTGAATTAACAGCACCTATCATATGAAGAGTAATGAAAACACATATACACATGTCGCTGTAAAAGAAATGCACCACTCAAAGCTATATATAAGATGTTCCCTCCCTTCCGAAAGCAAAAAAAATCATCAACAACAATGACACCAACATCTTCATTGATTGAATTGATTCAAAGCAATGATTACAGCATAACATGAAGTACTACCTTCTGTTACCTGAAGGCAAATGATGAGTGAGGTATAACTGTTTGATAACTGTGGATTAACTGTTTGATTTATATTTAGTTCTGATTCTTGCATGGTGCAAAATAAAATTTTGAAATACATACTGGTAATGTAATAAAAAAGAATGGTTCCAAAATGTTGCATCTATGATATTAGCATCATTTGGCTAACAAGATAAGCCCAGTTTCTCAAGGAATAGCAATTTATGGGCCAAAACCTAAGATGATATGAAATAACTGCCATGGAAAAAATAACTATATCCACAAGGAAAATCAGAAATTGTATCCCAAAGTTCATTACCAATTGGAGAAACTTGGACCTTTTAGCATACACAGATATAGTGAGGCTTATGTAACATGGACACTTCTACCATGAAGCTCATGTCGAACACCCCAGCACCCATGTCAGACATTGACACTTCTCAAACACTTTCTAAACATGTCTAAGTATATACTATATTTTTAGTTTATCATACTTGTTGGACACTTCTTCAACATGTGCCCTGTGTTTCTCACACACTTTTTTGTCCCTGTTAGATGCTAGACATATTTATTTAGCTTCATGTATATATCAAATAGTATTATAGTATGGTAAAAGAATATGTCAAAATATTGTATTTTATGAAGCTATGATAAGTTTAGATATCTTTCAATATAATAAGTGTAATACATTTAGCTACTCATTCTATAGAAAGATGACCAGCCAATGGTTTATTCCTTTTGCGCAGTCATAAATCTTTATTATAGGTGCAAATCCTAGCATATATGTTACATCAAATTTTATTCTATTATTAAATGTGTGGAAGATGGACGAAAATGTTTATCCAGTTTATGTATCGAGTATCTCTATATGCACTTCCTCCTATCCTTTCTACATATCCTATATGAACAGCCAAGGGCCTATTAAATGTATCTCTGTATGTGCTTCCTATTATCCTTTCTACATATCTTCTCTATACATTCAAGTATCATGTTGTCGTGTTCCCATGTCTTACATTTTTAGGAATTGACACATTGCATGTATGTATCCTTGTTGTACCTGTGTCCCCGTGCTTCTTAGACTATGACACACATAACTAATCATGCTTTTCTTTTTCTTTACTTTTTTTATTTTAAGAAGAATATATAACTCATCATTAATAATCAATTTTCATTAGCTGTATGCAAGCTTTTCTAAAATCATAATTTCATCAGAAACCTATAAGTGAAGCACAATTATATGTTTCACAGGCAAAACCATTTATTAAAAATTCACAGGAAATGAACTCTTAATTTGCTACTGAAGTTCTATTGCTAGTTTGTTACAGAAATAATTACAGCATCAATGGCATGACAGTATAAGACAATCAATGAGCACTTCATATATGAAATTGTACCTTCATGTTGCTGATAGGAACTGCCGTTCCTAAATGATCCGTCTTCCAAACATGAGGAACCGCAAGAACTATCAGCACTTACTTGTCCCTCAGAAATTATGGACTCTGTTGGTGGGTCTTTGGCACTAATATGTCCTAATTGTTGAATGTCATCTATATGCGAGCTCAGATGTGAGTCGATCTCATGAATGTGCAAGCTAGATGATGTAGAGGGTTCATGGTAGACAGAAGATGCACAAGATACATCTACAATTACTGGGGAAGTTTCTTCAGCTAAATGATCCACTAAGGTCCATTCTTCAAGAGGTTCATGCTGGCTGACGACAATGCTCGAGTCATCAGCAACCTCCTTAGACTGCAAAGCATTATCTTGATTAAAATGTACTTCCTGCTTAGCTTCCGACTGTATATTTGTGGTGGAGATGACACAGCCCTGGGATGGGTTTGGCACAACTGCTTTACTGGACGAGGAGCTGCACACTTCAGTTGCCACTAGAGATGTGCTGGGTGGTTTTCGCAGATGCCTACCCATCTTCACTATATCAGCCATTGAAAGTTGACCGTGCCCCCAATTATGTTGTAATGTCGACGAAGGTGAAGGTGAAGGTGAAGAGATGCTATCAGATAATCCTGGAAAATGTATTGTACTTCCTATGACGTCATTATAGCTGCAAAAGATTAAAACATCTTTAGACAAAACCAAATGAGGTTCAATAAAATGTATCACAATATATTTCCAAATTATGTTCCTGATATGGACTGTTCATTATTATTTCTTTGGGCAGATAGTATTTATATAAAGAAAGCATATAGAGAACAATTAGCCCGATAATGTCAGTCAAATGATAACAAACTTTCCTTTCCAAAATGATACTAACATGGGGACTTCCTCAACTTAAAATGTCATTCTTGCCGGCTAAAACCCCACTTTGATGGGAATATACAAGCTAAGATGACAATCACAATGATGATGGTGATGGTGGCAACTAGGTGAGATGAGAAGATGCAATCCATATTAATGATGAATAAACCGTCTCAAAAGCTTTCTTGAGAAAGGTTGTAAAACGGGAATGAGAAAGGAAAATATCCATTATGATTATTAATTCAAGTAATACATGTATCTGCAAAACACACATATTCCCTTTACTTGTGGGCATGAGGTACATAGCTTTAAATTTATAAAATTGGCAATAGATGTACCTTTTTACTTATATTCTCCTTAAAAGGAAAGGCTAGTAAAACAGAATCTTCCAAACCAGTTTGCAGCATAGTTGAATGCCTTAGAAGCAAAACTTGACTGAGATAGTTAATATAGTTGAATGCCTAAGGAGAAAAAAGTTTGTATTTTTAGAGGAAAGTAAAGCAAGAACTCCACTGCCTAACAGACGTTATTGTAGAGAATGATTCTCATGTGTAACCATTGGAGCTTTTAGTTAATCGAGCCACTCTAGCTCATTACATCGCTCTAGAATCATAACCCCCTAAATTTGGTCAACCTCTCCTCAAGGGATCCTATGCTTTTTCATCACTCTAGTCACAAAAATTCTCGTGACGAGAACCAATACTTGATCAATCCAGCTACCAAAAGTCTTCAGCAAACTGACCGAGGAATTCAAAGGTGATGGATGATATTGCCATGAGGCAGGTGGCAATGGTGTAGAATCATACCAATCATGTTAGTAATTAGAGGCAGTGCTTATGCCAGTCAAGGTGTGAGGTGGTATTTGTGGTGTCATTATGGCAGCGATGAAGAGGCATAAGTAACAGAGAACATTTAGATTATAAAAACTACAGTGTTGATGAGTCCTCCATGTACTCTTATTAATTGGCAAATACAATTAAGAACTCCTAATAGAAATAACGCTCCTAATAACATGTAGTAATATAACTCCTAATTAGGTAATGACTCATAATTACACTCTCCCCAAGCTGAAACATATACATCGTACATGTTCAGCTTATCACAAATAAAATCAATTCGAGTCTTCCCAAGAGACTTTGTGAGCAACTTGCCAACTGATGAGTTGATGACACATCGAATCTTGGATGACTTTACCTCTACTATCTTCTGGCACACCACATTACAACTACCTCAACATGTTTTGTGCGCTTGTGAGATAACAATGGAATGACAGATTGATTGCAATACAAATTCATAAGAAATTCTAAAGATACCAAATTCCAACTAGAGATCTTTTACCCAAATCAGCTCAGATGTCAAACCTAGTTCTGATACCACTGTTGAAGAGTACTCAGGTCTCCACGAAAGAAATACAATGGGCCTTAAATAGAGGCTGAGAACAAAATTGACTCAAAAGCTTGAGATATGAGGTCTTGACCTCAATTTTCGATTTAAGTACCAACACTTTTCTATTGACTTTCCAATGTGAGACTATACTCGCACATGAATACCTTCCCTTCATGTGAATATACCTCAAATCATCATCCACGGGAATCTTGAGCTGCAGCCATCCACAAATCTCAACTGTCCGTAAGGATCTCATTCATGGGTACACCGACCTTAGTCTCATCAACGAGCTCACCATCCACGAATCTCCACTATCCATGAGAAACCAGATATTTGGTCCAACTCACTCTTGTAGGGCTTCACATTGGATTCCTCTCCCCCGCGGGCCACAACTTTGGCTCTGGTACCGTGAGAAGATTTAAAGAGAGATGATGATGAATCCTCACTCTATACTCTTATTTATAGGCAAATACAATTATAACTCCCAATAGAAATAGAACTCCTAATAACATGTGGCAATATGGGTCCTAATTACAATAACAATGTTGATATATGTGATGGCAGTATAGGATGTCACCAGCTTGGTTGATACACGCATGACGATAATTTTCTCACAAGTGCCTTCAGTCAAAGTACCATATGCTTCTAAAAAATGCAAGTTTGTTCAAGTTTAGCAATCTGAGGGTAGGTAACCCCTAAAGAACACTGTATTATAATGATATTAGATAAGAGAACAAATCAAGAATGGAAAAACCTAAGAATTAAGCCCAAGGAATTAACATGCACTAAGAGCGGAGTGGCATTACCATATTGTCGGTTATGTTTGAAGCAGAATGAAAATTCACAATACAGAAGAGAAGAAAATTTTGCATTATAAAGAGAATATAAACTGTATCCATGGTACCATGGTCTTACATTACAAAACTGACTTATAAACAATACTTCAGCCTACTTTATATAGATTCAATGCAGTAAAAGAAAATCCCAAGCCAAAGAAAAATTAATAAAATTATGTTGTTGACACTAAAAAGAACTTGACTCAATACAGTTGTTCACATGAACAATTATTATTCTCCATTCAATTGGAACTCCTAGAAGGTTATTGTTAGGATTATGACGTGAATACATCGTGAAGATTGATTAATGTCGGATCTGGCAGTTTCCTTTTCTGGATCTGTTTTGAGTCTGAGTTAGATTCAAGTTTGCTTTATTCTGATTAATAGAGTTTGTTTAGGACTAAGAGAGTTCTATGATTTATAAATAACCCCTTAGGGGTGACCTTCAATGTATTCCAAGAAAATCCAATGAATTTGTAATTTTTAAGGGTGTAATTCATCTAGGTGAGAGATTCGTGAGAGAAGCTTAGCCACAAGGGTTCGTTGTTCTTGGCGACCATCAATGGCTTGTAATCTTCTCAGCGTGAGGTGTAAGTAATTCTTATTGTATTCCCTAAAGTTTCAATAAAATTTCTCTCCTTCTCAGTGGACATACACACGATCTGTTTGATCGATGGAACCATATTATATTGTTTGTTGGCTTTCTATCTATTTTGGAATATCTTCTTCTCTTCTTTACGTTGTCTTAGTAGATCCTGTGGTTTGTTTCCTTGCGCCGCCCAGTCGATCAAATCGTGGGGGCGACCTCTCCTGAAATCACAACAATTGGTATCAGAGCATACAGATTGTTTTCCAACAATTGGTATTAGAGCAAGGTCAACTTGAAGATGTCTGCGATCAAGTTCGATGGAATCATCAATTTCAGCAGGTGACAGATTAGGATGAACGCCATCCTTACCCAGAGCGAGTTGAAGAAAGCACTACTCGGAAGGGAGAAAAAGCCTCAAGACATGAAGGAAAACACTTGGCAGAGCCTTAACAGCTATTCAATTTTGTTTGGCGGACGAAGTGTTGGATGAATTTTCTACGGAGAAAACAACGTCCTCGCTATGGGAGCGACTTCAGGACCACTATCTGAAGAAGTCGTTGGCGAATCGGTGGATTCTAAAGCAGCGCCTCTTTCTTCTCCGCATGCATGAAGATACACCTATCAAATCTCACATTGCAGAATTTTCCTCTATTATCAATGATCTAGATAATATAGAGGTTAAGATAGAAGATGAGGATCAAGCACTTCTAAAATTGTATTCTTTACCTTCTTCATATGAGAGCTTTAGGGAAGCTATCATCTATGGAGGCAAGTCAACAATCAAGGTCAAGGAGCATCTGCTCAATAAGGACAAATTGACACACAGTTTGACGGGTGAATCTCATGATGATGATTCCGGGCAAGTTTATTATTCAAAAGAGAAGAGTAATAATGAAAGTTTTATGGGCAACTCAAAACACAAGAATTTGACATTCAAATATTGTCACAAGAAGGGGCATATTAGATCTGAGTATTGACTTCAAAAGAAGAAATAACCAGATGCTAATGTCACTGAACTAATTGGAGAAGATGAAAAATAATGCAACGTTCTATATGTTACAAACAGATCAGTTGGTAACAAGATAGATGGGTCATAGATTCTGAATGTTCACAGCATATCAGTTCCAACAGGAAGATATTCTCTTCATACACTTCGGTTCAATGAGGAGAAGTCTTCATGGAGAATTCTGCTACAAGCAAGCTGATTGGCGAAGGAACAATCTAGTTTTGATCTCATGATGGATGCATCACTATTCTTCAAGGCGTTCGTCATGTTCCCAAATCAAGGTACAATCTCATCTCTCTTGGAGCCCTACAAGGGGAAGGCTTCTGTTTTAGTTCGAAAGGTGGTCTTATGGAAGTTTTTAAAGAGGCCCATGTGATGTTTCAGGCCGAACGTGTCGGCAATGTATATATGTTGCAAAATTCAGAAGTTACAATTGGTGGATTGCAGTTATCCTCGGCTTCAGAAGCGGCGATTGTGGGACAATCAGAGACTACGATGATTTCGAGCTCAGATGTTCAGTTGTACCCCGAAGAGAGATTGGGACTAGGCGTGCAACAAGGTAGTCCAGATCGTTACTCTTACGGTGGAGCAAAGTCTCATAAATCCTGTATGGATCAAAGAGATCGTTGGGTGATAAAGTTCAGGTTGGGCCTGAAATTATTCGACCTAATCAAGTTGTGAACCTCATGAGGAGGTTATGGAGAAGAGGGAGTGAGATGGAGATGAAGTCAAGTTTGTTCAATTGTGCGTAGATGCGAGCACATAGAGCATGGTGGCTATTCTCATACTTGAACGTATTCAAGTCAAAGGGGAGATTGTTAGGATTATAACGTGAATATGTTGTAAAGGTTGATTAATGTCGGATCTGGCAGTTTCCTTTTTTGGATCTATTTTGAGTCAGAGTTGGATTCAATTTTGTTTTATTCTGAATGATGGAGTTTGTTTAGGACTAGGAGAGTTCTATGGTCTATAAATAACCCCTTAAGGGTGGCCTTCAATATATTTCAAGAGAATCCAATGAATTTGTAATTCCTAAGGGTATACTTCATCTAGGTGAGAGATTCCTGAGAGAAGCTTAGCCACAAGGGTTCGTTGTTCTTGGCGACCATCAAGGGCTTGTAATCTTCTCAGCGTGAGGTGTAAGTAATTCTTATTTTACTCTCCCAAAGTTTTAATAAAATTTCTCCTTTCTTCCGTGGACGTACACAAGATCTATTTGATCGGTGGAACCACGTTATATTGTTTGTTGGCTTTATATCTTTAGATATCTATTTGATCGGTGGAACCACGTTATATTGTTTGTTGGCTTATATCTTTAGAATATCTTCTTCTCTTCTTCACGTTACCTTAGTAGATCCTGTGGTTTGTTTCCGATGCACCACCCCAGTCGATCCGATCGAGGCGACCTCCCCTGAAATCACAACACTATCAGGAGCATATTCTCTGTTGTCGTTAACTTGTCATGGCCTTTGTGCAAACTGAATGTCAAAAATGCCTTCTTATATAGTGACCTTCAGGAGGAAGTCTACATGGAGCAACCTCCAGGTTATATTACTCAGGGAGAGAATAAGGTTTGTTTCAAAAAAATTATATATGGTCTCAAGCAGAATCCAAAGGCGCGGTTTAAGAAGTTCAGCATTACCATCTCTGACATGGGTTTTCACCGATATCACTCAGATCACTCTGTCTTTATTCGACGCACAAAGTCTGGTAATGTAATTCTGGTGGTGTATATTGATGATATTTTGCTAACTGGCGGTGATCCTGGAGGACTATTGGAGACAAAAGAGTATCTTAAGTATCATTTTGTGACCAAGGACATAGGAAGACCTAAATACTTTCTACGAATTGAAATTGTGCATAAAAAACAAAGTATACTTCTTTCTCAATGAAAGTATCCTCTAGATCTTTTGGAGAAGACAGAACTTTTAGGGTGCAAGCATGCTAGCACTCCAATGGAAGCCAACGTGGATTTATGGTTTGATGACAGTTACCCACTTGGTGATCCAGAAAGGTATAAGAGATTGATTGGAAGTTGATTTATCTGACAGTCATTAGACCAGATATAACATTTGTTGTTGGTGCACTAAATAGGTTCATGTATGAACCTAAAGAGACTCATTAGTGAGCTGCATTAAGAATTTTGGCTTATATCAAGAGTTGTCCAGGGAAAGCACTGGTGTATAAGAAGTATGGGCATGTACACATCTCTGAATACTCTGATTCAGGATATGCTGGTGACAGAGAAGATAGAAAGTCTACTACTGGGCATTGTACCTTTGTTGGAGAAAATCTTGTGATTTGGAGAAGCAAAATGTAATATCTCGCTCAAGTGTAGAAGCTGAGTATAGAGCTATGACTCACACTACATGTGAGATGGTTTGGCTAAAGAATCTACTGATGGAGCTTGATTTTAGGCAGCTTGGACCCATGCCTATGCATTGTGATAACCAGTCTGCTATCTACATTATCTAAAATCATGTATTCCATTAGAGGACCAAGCACACTGAGGTTGACTGTCATTTTGTCAGAGATGTGTAGACCAAGAAGGTGGTTGCTTTCTGCTTCACACCTTCGATGCAGCTAGTGGACCTTCTTATCAAAGCTGCCTCACCCAGGTGTTTTCTAATTTAAGTAACAAGCTGGGCATATTAGATATCTATGCTCCAGCTTGAGGGGGAGTGTTGGTTTAGATAGATAATAAGGTAATCGAATTATTGGGTTTATATTACCCATAACCCAATACCCGTTTGTAATCTCTATATATTGAGATGATAACTCTCTAATAACTAAGCTTTTCCAGGGTTTTGTTAATCTAACATTTACTTTAACATATTAAAATCCAAAAGAAAATCTTCCCAGAGAAGAGGGAACTGGTGTAGCCAAAACCAGGCTTTCCAGGAGGGGGTTTAACATGACCTCAGAATTAAAATTCTGAAGCTTTCTAGCGATGTTCTATCACAACAAATCTACAGCATTATACACCATCCAAACAGTCAACATCAACTTAAAGAGCATCCCAGAAATAGCATTGAATTTGAGTGTTAACTACCATCATCTGCACATAATGTTGTAAAATTTCACCTGAACAACCAAAAGTAAACTCATTTAAGAAGGTCATCAATAGCAATCTGTTTTGAATTAAATCAAGTTAGAAAAATAGTGCAACTCTATGTAGCTGTTAACGCAGTCAGTCCATATAAGTTAAGCTTGATATCCAACACTTGAAATTGAGACCTATGCTGTGGCCCATACCAAAAACTACCAGTATCCCGTGCCCTATACTTCTTGCAACATGAGACAGGCACCATCCTTAGAATGGAAAATGTGCAGATTGCTACTAATCCTCTTCTCACTAGCCATTCAAATCCGCTAATTAAAACTTCAAAATCCACATGTCATTACTCTTATTCGACACAGCCAATTTTAGCATACTAACAGAAACTTGTATTATAACCCCTATTGAACAAAACAATAAAAGAGAAATAGAAGCAAATGGAGGAAACAGAAATAATTTCAACAACTAAATTTCATTTTTATTGGTCAAAATAGGTCAAGAGTCTTGTCTCTAGTCATATAAAGCGCAAAGTATCAGTCATGGTTTTCCTTCTTCCATATCCTAACGTATTCACTAAATATAAAATATTTTATTTATCATTCAAAAATTGGCAGTCCCTGCATCTGATCTTATTGCACAATTAGACTCGCCCAACCAATGACTCAATAGAATGGAATATACAAGCCTGTTCAAGAGAACCAAACAATGTCCTCGCTAAAACCAATTTACAACAGTACATACAAACAAGACGTTTGCTTTATCAAATAATTTTCAATTAAAAAATAGAACATCTAAGAGAAAAATACTGAGATCAAGCAGAAAAAGAAATGCAAGTGTAATCATCAACGAGAAAAAATTGAGATCGAGAGAGAAATAAATGCAAGTGTGTGCATAAAACATGCAAAGTAGGAGATAGCATCCAAAATGTAACTACTCTGGAGAAAAATATACATGTCACTGAAGTAAAGAAGGTGTATTGGCAGTGCTTCAGTGTCATATTTCACTAAATATATGAAATATCCCCCTCATATTTTTTAAAATAGAAACGTTCACAATACTTCAGTTGTCATTAGTACTGACCTTGAAGGTGCTACACTCCGGGCAGGCGAGTTATTAGTTGTTCGTCCAGATGAAGTATGGCCGCTTCTTGCCCCATTATCGTTTATTTGGGCAAGTTTACCACGAGTAACTTCAGACTCTAAGAAAATTAACAGGTCAATAAGTCACAAATAATATTCCACGTACTAAAGATAAGAGCACAGTAGGCACGTGCATGTTACCATCATAGTTAATTTGGGCAGCACTACGTCCTGCATGGTCAGCAACCCCCCTATTAACTCCACGACCTGAACTATTGTTGCTCAACTTTTGTGACCGGGATTCGCCAATACCTTTGACCTGAAGCACAGAAAAGAAAAGTTGGTGCAAGAACATTAATCCTTAAAAAAAAAAAATTTAATGTACCAAATGACTTGTACTATTACTGGTCTTGAATGTACCAAAAGCATGTAGATAAGAAACTTGAATAGGATAAAGAACAGTCCTCAAAATCACAAGTGAGAGAACACGAATTAACAGCTGTAAAAAGTACAAGAATAAAGAAAACTAAAAGAAAAGTTCAAACTACATAAGAAACATTATATTTGAAGAAAAACCTGCAATGAAGCACCAACCACAAGAGAAAAGTGAATGGGGGAATACAATCAAGAAAGCCATGCCTCTATAGTTTATACTTGGTTGTTTCTCTATGCAACTCAGTGAAAAATGAACCTAATAAACTGATTTTGGGCCCAGAGTCTAGAAATAGTAAATATCAACAAAAGGAGTTACAAGCATTAGAAGCAAGTAGAAGAAAGAACACTATTAAAAAAAGTATACATATCATGATAACCACATAACAATATAAATACCAAAACAAGCTTAAATATGCACTAACCTCCTTTTTCTTTTCACGCTTGCTCTTCACCTCATGGAAAGTATCTGCATAGTTGACAAGCATAAGTGGGACGTAAGATTTAACAAAATTACAAAGAAAACAATCCTTGAAAAATCATAAGATTCCCATTAACAAAGCTGACTGAACAAAAACCTGATACAATCTCAGTCAAACTTCCCTTGACTAATTCATCAGAACGGCAAACCTTACAAACACAAAAGCTGATACAAATCTTGTCAGACCTTACTAAGCTCAACTCTTACAAAGGTTTATTCGGTTTAAGAAAACAAAAGAATGTGCATCAAATAAAATGTCAACATGGAGGGTGTACCAAACTAGGTTTTTATATTTTCTATGAGAATACCGATTAATGCCATTTTATTGAGTCCTGATGTATAATGAGGGAAACAAATTACAATCAGTTTATTATGTACAACAATTGACAAAATTTTAGTAGAAGAAGAAAACAAGCGGCGAGCAAGCATGACAAATTGACAATAGGCAGATGACGAGGCAACTAAACTCTCAGAATTGGCAATTAACATTCCTGGGGACTATAAATTCAATCTACTCAACTAACAGCATAATCTTATCTCAGATAACTTTATTCGAAATTCTAGAGTTTTAATTAAAAACTATAAACTACTATTCTTACATATAACAAGCTACAACATTAAGTTGTAATAAGAATTTATACAAGCTATGAACTGGCAAGGATAACTTCAATTTGGAGAAAGTGAGTTGCAAGAATTTGGGGAATAGTAAGTACTGTTAGTTTGTTAAATATAAGGGTTCAGCAGTAATTTGAAAGTGAATGAAGCCGTTTAGACAGTAAAACTGTTCTAAACGGCAACCAAGATTCCGATGGGGTCTTTAAATCATTTATAATAAATTAACACCAATAATCTTCTCAATAATAACTTAAATCAAAGTCCCTAAGTCATAATTAACTATTGAGTAATTTTTCTTACGCTTAAGAAGTTATAATATTGAGTTATGATAAGGATTTAACCATTAGTATAAGAACTGGCAGAACTGAAAAGGATAGCTTCCACAAGGATGAAATTAATGAGTAAAGACTTAGGAAAGTGATGTGAAACGTGTATGAGGCGGAAGCAATAGATAAATTTAACTCAAAGATACGCTTTACCAACAAGAAAGATCGTTGGTAGGAATTGAATTAAAACGGATAATGTTAGATTATGCTATGTTGATCATGCAAGTGCTTATCAATTTCAATGTTTAAAGAACTAATTAGAAACTTTGTTTATGCAGGAAATCAAGTTCTATACGCAATAAAGAAGTCAAGTCATCACAAGGGAGAAACAGAATCACTTGCTCACTTTTAACGTGGACAGAAGATCAGAATAGGACTGGATGACGTATATCTAGACTTGTAATTAAAGAGTTGATGTAACAAGAAAAATACTTGAGATGGTTGTAAATTTGATCTTAGCTTGCTCGTTGATTGTTGATTGATTTTTTAACTCACGCCAATGAAAAGAAGTACAGTCGACGAAAACAGTGTCGTCGAGAAGTCGAGGCGCTTATGCAAACGAGACCGAAGTTGTTGAATGTGTGACGAAGGAGAGAGGGATTTGGCGACGGGGTATTCGACGGAAATTTATTTGAGAGAAAGAAATTTGCAGAGGAGATAGAGAGGGAATAGAGATAGATAAATCTATTACGGCTTCCCACCAATAGTTGAGTCTAATAGGGCATCCCACCACTAACAGAGAGGAGGATTGAAAATCCGTATTAAACTCAATTGAGAGTAAAAGCTTTTACTGATTGTTCATTGAAAAAAAGTGAATGCATGGGACTTTTATATAGGCTACAAAATTGTATCTACTACTTCTAGTTCGATTACAAAATCCTAATCCTAAAAAGAAATGAAAAATCTAAAAGAAAGAGGAAAAATACATAAAAAGAAAGTAGTACCCTACTACAAATCGTACTACTAAAAATAAAAATACAAAAAATAGGAACTATAACTCCTAATACTACTCGGATTTTACAATTCCTTCTAGAACCAAATTGCCATAGAATTCTTGGGCCTCTTTTGGTACACTTTCCATGCTTTTGAATTGAGCTTTGAATTGGGCTTCGGCTTCATGATGTCCGCATCAAAAAGGGTAATGATAACAATCATAACATCAAGTCTCTAATCTCAAGAAAAACGCCCGCAAACCTTAATGTTGTGGTGAAAGAAAAAAGAAGAGAAAAGGATAGAAGCCAGGTAGAAGATTGAAATGAAAACTTGAACATAAGGAGTAGAGGGTTAAAAAGAGAAGTAGTAGAAGTGGAGAATAACGGACAAAGGAAGAGGCGAGGAGAAAGGACACGAAAAGAAGAAAAGAGTAAAGAAAAAATAGGGGTAAATAGCAAACTATCCTTGTTGTCATATGATGTCTGCAGTAGTTATGTGATCACTGACAATGGCAACTCGGTGGGGTCTTATATTTTAAGCGAGAAAAGGGAAATATGTACATGCACACTAGGAATCTGTTCAGATTGTGATAGTCAACAAGTTCTAAATCTTGTTTTCTAAAGATAACCCTGACCTTCCATCACCCGCCACCCCCACCGCCCTGAATTTTAACATCCATCATACCACTAACTAAAAGCCAAAAGGGTCATCAAAACAAAATCAGAAGTAGGGTATGACATGGCCGCTTTCTCTCAAAACAATGCAGCAAAGAGGTCAGGTGCCTACGTGAAAAACTTAAACATCAAAGGAGGCTTTTAAAACATTAGGTCAGTGAAAGGTATTTGTTATCTTTTCTTGTCCTCCTCCATTATTCTCCTCTTACTACCTATTCATCCCATTACAATTTCACATTTCAAAAATCATCTTAAAATAAATAATTAAACCATTACTGAAGCCTATGTTTGGTTTTTCCAAACTTTGATCTTAATTCTATATCCACCATTAGGAAAATTATAAATAGAACTAACTCACAACAGCTTGCAGTGTTTACCAGATACAAATTTCCACCTCTACCCAATGACCAATTGCTTTGGCTAGTGTGTCTATTAAGTGAAGCCCTGATTAATAATTAGGGCAGTCTCCATAATTCATCTTTCCAAACACTCCATCAACATTCATCAGCATGTCTTCAGAAGGTTAAGGAACCACAATAACCCAATTGAACAAATCCTTACCGCATTCAGTTTCTTTCAAAAACTTCAAATTCCCAAAACTAATCAAACTATTCAACTTATAACCCCCACTAGAAAACCTCCTTCCGTTCAAAACCAAAACCCACTTTCCTATTTCGTGACAAACCAACAAAGATCCCTCCTATTCTCACAAACAACGAAATAAACAACAAAACAATCCTACCCAAACAAAGAAAAATACTCAAGAAAGGCGGCGGGAAAGAAATCACCTTGGGTGAGGAGCCTGTGGACGGTCTCGTTGGGGTCCATGTTGCACTCCCTGAGCATCGCGTAGATCTCCTGCTCCGTGCAGTCGACGATCTCCTTCAAATTCTGCACGGTCTCCCTCATCTTCGAAGGAATCGAAGAAGAAGAAGAACCCCTGCCGCCCCTCTTCCCGCTGCTGCCGCTGCTCATCCTTCTCTCTCTTTCTCGCGAGAACCCAAAAAACCTCACGCGTCTCTCTCTCTCTCTCTCTCTCGAGCAAGTGAATCAAAAGAGGTGAGAAGGGGGGTGATGTTGTTTCGTGTTTATAAAGAGGGAGGGGTTTTTGCTTTTTTAGATCTCGAGAGTCCAAAAGTAACGATTCTGGGGGTCTTTCCTGAGAATTTGATGGCAGCGTTTGGACTCCATTGACCGCCGTCGGATGAAGGGTAGAGGGCTTGGAGAAGTAACCGACTGAAGAAATAAGTGTTTTTGTTTTTGTTTTTGTTTTTTTATTTAATTTTAATAATTAGAAAAGTGCCCGTGTCATACACGTAAAATCTTTTTAATGTGAGTTTTCCTTAATTTGATATCGAGATCAATATCATATTTAAATTTTAATTATTTATTCATAAAATATTTAATAATTATTATTCAATATAAAGTATGTTTGATTTCGACAAAAATAAAAAATAATAATAATTGTATATGATAAAATAATTAAAACTGACTGAAGAGAGGTTTCTCCCGTGACTTATAGAAACTTTGTATGTCCGTTTCGTCTTCACCCTCCTTCTTCTTTCTCTTTCAACTCTCCCTCTTTCTTTTTCTTTTTTCCTCTCCTCCCCCTACTCCTAACTGATCGGTCGAATTTTCACCGGCAATGATGGTATACTAGTATTTAATAAAGAAATGATAAAAAAAAAAGTATAGAAAGAATAAAAAAAAGCGGAAAAGAAAAAAATCACAAGGAAAATTTTGCTACAACCACCTACTTCACTTCATAATTAGAAAAAAACTCTCAACTTCGTAATTTTGTCGCTGCAGTCTCATCCATGTCAGTATAAACTGATTCCTCACAACCACCACTTCCTTATATATTTTATTTTCCCTTTTACCCTTCCCCAACACTTCGATATTGCTTTCCCGTCAACCTTGACCCTGACGCAGAGTTATTCGTAGGTCGACTTGTGCGATCAGGTCGCCGTAGGGTAGGAAGGGAGCAGAGAGCCCTCCAGAATTTTTTTTTTTATCGACCTTTTTCAAATCTCGTTTGTTCATACTCGCAATGAGTTTTTGTTTGTGTTTAGATCTGAAAATATTTGGGATCATTCGATGTCAGTGGACAGGGGTCTGCTGATGACATTAGTGCATATTGTGATTTCGCGTCGACCTTTTCATGCCGCTTGACTTACGAACTGACGTGAATCAAAAGCGGTGACAATTTTGAAAATAAAACAAATATATATTAAGCCTGTGTTTTTTCAAAAAAAAATAAATTTATTCCACGTCGATTCTTGCAAGAACCGACGTGGAATCTCTTTATTCAGCATTACTTCCCAAAGAAACCGACATTTATTTTTCGTCCAAATTGAAGGAAAAAAAAACATAAAAATCTTAACACGTCGATTCTAAAAAGAATCAACGTGGTTTCCCCAAAATTCCCATTTCCCTCTCAAATGCCCCAAAAAATCAAACCCCGGCCCTCTCAAATTTGCCATCTCAGAATCAAATCCCACTGCAAAATCCTTGCTCCATCAAGCCAAGTCAACCGAGTTCCTCCCTAAATCGACTCTTTCACCATCGACTCCTTCACCATCAAGCCAGGTCAACCCCACGTTCCTCTCTATCGACTCCTTCACCATCAAGGCAGGTCAAACTGAGCTCGTCCTGGTATCGAGCTCCGGAACATCGATGGCCACGCCCGAGACAACGAACGGGCAGGGCTCGAACTTGAGGGGCTTGTCAACTCCTTCACCATCTGCAGTTTGGGTTGCCGGTGCCGGGTTCTTGAGTCCGACAGAGACTGTCGAGGGCTGCTGCGAGAACTCTGCTCCGAGTAGAGCAAATTCTACTCTGAGCAGAGCTCCAGTTTTGCAGTCCTTGATGGAGCGCTTGCGCTCCGAGCAGAGCTCTGACTTTACAAGTCCAGCTTCTTCTTGTTGTTCGTTCAATCGCCCTTGATGGAAAGTGGCTATCGGGATTGCGGGGCTCGATGGAGTGCTTGTGGCAGAATGATACCCACATCTCGGCAAAGGTGACGGCTTCGGCCATGGCCTCAAAGGTAAGAATGGCTAAGTGGTATGATTCATTGTCTTCTTTGAATGATTCTCTTGTAGGTTCTTTTCTCATTTTTTGTTCAATTTCCTTTTTTTTCTGGGTACAGAATGAATTGTGAAGATCATCTGAAGTAGAGAGAGTGGCTTGTGGTGCTCAATGGTGCTCGTGGTGTTGGGTGGTTCATGGTTCTCGGTGGTGTCAGTGGAGCTCATGGTGCTCAGTGGTAGTTGGTTGAGGCGGTGACGAGAATGACCCTGGTGACGCAAGGACAAGAATAAATTTTTTTTAAATAAATTCACATGTACCACGTCGATTCTTATATGAACCGACATGGTATCTTTTATGTAAAACGTCGTTCCAAAACTGACGTCATAAGTCAAGACTTACGACGTTACCTGCAAAGAAGTCGGACCTCATTTCGTTATAAACATCAGTTTTAAATCGATGCTATATGTATTTCCTACACTAGTGTGACAGTGATGCTGATATGAGGATTGTCACTCATGATCGCAGTCCTCGAAGAGGCCTGACTCAAAAATAAGACAATTTGTGAGGACTATGATCATGATCGTAGTCACTCATGATCGCAGTCCTCGAAGAGGCCTGACTCAAAAATAAGACAATTTGTGAGGACTATGATCATGATCGTAGTCCTAATCCTCACATAAACTAAAAAACAGGGTATTTTATGAGGATTGAGACCATTAGCTCAATGCATGGTCGCAGTCCTCATAAAAACTCAAATATATGATATTTTTGTGAATATTGTGATCATGATGGACACAATTCTATAAAGACTAAGAAAAATGACATTTTTGTGAGGTCTGCGATAATGGTCACAGTCTTCATAAATAATGCATTTTGTGAGGATTGCGATCATGATTGAAGTCCTAAGAAATAGGGCTGTGATCATTTTCTTAGAACTGCAATCATAATCGCAGTCCTAAAGACAAGATATTTTTATAAGTACTGCGGTCGTAATTGCAGTCATATATACTGCGATTATTTTGTGAGGACTGCGATGATAGTCGTAGTCCTCAGAAATAGGGTTTTTTGGAAGCGATTGCTTAGGGACCGTCTTTCGCTGCTGATGAGCGCTTCAGCACTTGATTTGTGGGTGTACATCCTTACTTTAAAAAAAAGGCTGAAACGAATAAAATTATTCGAGTGAGTTTTTGTCTAATTACAATTTGACTTAGGTGGTTGAAAGGAAATCCCACAAACCATAAAATAGAATATAATCAAAATTTAAAAATTAAAAAATGAAAGAAAAATAAAAAAACTATAAAAAGAAAAAGGAAAACAATCTAGAAAGAAAGAAGTGAAACAATAAGAAAGAAATAAAAAAATTATGAAGCTGAGTTTTTTTTCTAATTATGAAGCAAAATAGGTGGTTGTAACGAAATTTTTCAAAAAAATAAAAGATGAACTAAAAAGTATAATAAGATTTGAAAAAAAAAAGAAAATTTCAAAAAGAAAATGCTTTAGAATAAAAATAAAACAAAAAAGAAAGAAAGAAACAATCTATACAAAAAAGCAAAGAATTGTTTTTTGAAAATATGTAGAGTAGAATTGAAAAACCGTCAAGAAAAAATATGGAGAAAAATAAAAAAATATTGATCAAAGAATAAATGAAAAGAAACTTCAAATAAAAAATAATTTAGAAAATGAAAGGAATGAACGGAGAAAATACAGTAAAAGGAGTAAGTGAAATAAAGAAAAAGAAAAGAAGAAATTCAAAATTGATAAATACAAAATAGTAGAACATAATTATAAAACAAGGAAAAATGGATGAAAAAAATGTTAAATAATAGAAATTAAAAGAGAAGAAAGAATTATAGAGAAGGAAAAGGAGCCAAGAAAAAATAAAAGAAAGAATAAGAAATAAATAGTTAGAATAAAGAAGAAAAGAAAAAACAATTAAAAACTAAAACTAAATATGTTTTTTTGGAAAGTGAAGAAAGAAGGAGAAGAAGAAATAAAAGATGGAGAGAAAGAAAACAAGGAATATATCCAGAGGGGAAATTTGAAAAAAAAAAGGGAATTGTCAAATAAAAAGTTAAACTTATTCAAAAATTATAGTGGACATTAAAAATATGAAGGAAAAAAGAAATTAATTTTAAAAAGTAGAAGAAAATAAGGAAAAAAACTCATGAAATTGAAAATAAAAAACTGGGGAAAAAAGAAAGAACGAAAAAAAATAAAATAGAATGCCAACCGAAATAAAAAAGTAAAAAAAAGAGAGAAGAATTATGGAAAAGACAAGAAAGAAGTAAAAAACCTCAATAAATAGAAAGGAAAATTTTATGGGAATGAAAGAACAAAAGAATAATAAATATATAAAATAAAAAAATTCAGATAAAATCAAAGAAGTATTAAATAAAATGTTTATCATGCTTTATAAAAAATAAATAAATATGGGAGATGAATACATGCATATATATAAATATACACAAAAAAGTAAAGAAAAATATAAAAAACAAAAGAAAAGAACCAAAAACAAAAAAAAAAATGAAAAGATAAAAAAGAAGATAATGAATTGATAAAAAGAAATGAAAAACTTGAAGCAAAATAGTAGAAAAAATCCTAAAAGTGAAAAATAAAAATCATTGTAAATATTAGAAATTTTACGAGCGGTATAGAATATACCAACATTGAGACCACAAATAACAAAAGAAGTAAGAACTCAACACAACGTCCACTTCAAACTCTTTATCGAGTTTCTATATTGCAAAAAATTACAAATTAGAATCATCCCGTAAATTAATTAACAGCTTAAAATGTTAGAACAAACCCTAACACACTTATTGTGATACTTTTCACAATAGAACATCATGAACAAAATTAAAAAAAAGATAGGACAATGTAGACATGACTCCGAGCGTATTCATCCTGGCTCAGAGAGAAGGGTTGGAGAGAGAGTTTGGCAAGAGAGAGGGAGAGAAAGAAGAGGCCAACCGCAAAGCAGAGAGATATGAATGTTTAGTGTTTTTTTTTCCCTCTTTATGTATAGATAGATAGTTAAATTATAAATAAAATAAATAAAATATTTAAAAAAAGTGGTAAAACAAAAGAGGAGGAAGGATAGATTCGAGCATGTGCTTTATAGTACATGCTTTTAGGAGTAGTTGTAGATAGATAGTAGATTGTGGATAAAACAGAGAGAACAGAAATGGGCTTGGGCTTTGATTTCTAACCCAATCTGGAAAGCAAAAATTTTGGATTTAGGTTTTTAAGCCCAATCATCTAAAGTTTTGAGATTTAGATGATAATATTTGTAATAATGGCCGGGGCTAGATCACGCTAAGGGAAGGCTCTGGCCCGATATCTAAATATTTAGGGTCTTAAATCTGGCCTCAGTCCTGACCTTGGGCCCCAAGTCAACCATTCCTTGCTCTCGCCCCCGACCCCAAGTCCTGGACCTTGAGGCTGGGCCTCGGGCCTCTATTTGAGCCACAAGCCTATTTAGAAATTGGAAAAAAAAAACTAGTATTTTCCTTGCTAATTTCTCTCATTGTACGTTTTCTAAAATTAATCGTCTTTACTTTGACTTTTAAAATTTAAAGTTATTGGATAATACAAATTTCTAGTGTAAAATATTAATTGGTAAATGAGTATTTTGAATTGAATTTGGATCCATAAGTAGACTAAAAACAAGCGTACTAAAGGACGAAGATCAGGGTTTGGGTCAAGCTTGAGCTTAGTATAAGCCTCGACCCAGCCTTAAATAAAACGGGTCTAAAACAAGACTGCAGAATCCCTACTCACAGAATCGCGCCCTGTGTTTTTGGGCTGAGATTCTAACTATGAACTAACTTAATCTTTGAAAGGCTCTAGTGAGGGACCTTGGTTGACCACACAGTTGTGACTCGCAGGTCGTGGTCCAAGATCGATTCCTTGATAACCTCAACTTTTACCTAGAGTAAACTTCGTATTTTGATAGCAATGGAAAAATATTTAAATACCCTTGATTTTGGTGGGTGCGGGGGAGATTGTTCTGTAGGAAGAGAGAGGAAGTCGAAGAAGTCGACAACAAAGAGCCAAAGAAGAAGAAGCAGCAGCCAGACAACATCAGCAGCAGAAGACCGGTCAACTGCCCGGTCGACCAGCGTGCACCAACATGCACAAGTCACTTGCGGTGGACCGCCCGGTCGACTGCAGAAGGAGCCGGTCGACCGCCAGTCGACCGACTGAAAGGGCATAAGTCTCGGTTAGGCACGGTCGACCGACACGGTCGACCGGGAACTTGGGTCGGTCGGCCGCCCGGTCGACCGACAGACGGGTCTGGGCTGAATTCGAAAAGAGTTATGAATTGGAAACGAGTCCAATTCAGAATCTAATTCTCCTAGGGTTTCTTTGGGTATATAAGAGAGGCAGAGTCCTCTTCATATGTATTACTTGCAATTTGTATTGATTATCAAATCAATAAAGAAATCTCTCTTCCTTGCCCCGAGGACGTAGGCGAAATTGGCCGAACCTCGTTAAAATCTTGTGTTTGTGTTCTTCTCATTGTTCAATTGTTCTTTGTTGTTGGTAGTACTTCTATATTGCATCTGTGACTTAAGGGTTTCTCTAATTGGTTGTTGTTTCTGCGCACAACAAGTGGTATCAGAGCATCCCAGGTTCGTCGTGGGATCATCTGGTGATTCGAAGGGCATCTGTTGCTGGTTGGTGGAGATCGTGTGTCGATCTCAGATCAGCGTTGGGACTGTTTGTGGGATCGTGTGTCGATCTCAGAACAGCGCGTGAAGTGCTCAAGGAATCAATTTTGAGGAGTAGATCTATTCAGAAACTCATCTAGGATTTCGTGAAGAGGTAAAGATCTGATCTTTATCAAAATTTGTTTATCTAACTCCGTTGGTTTTTGCATTACATAGAGGATCTAGTTAAAGAGATGGCTGAAAAAAGTACATCTGTGAGAACCATGAATCCACATCCGCGGATTGATGTGGTGAAATTCAATGGCACGAACAATTTTGGCATGTGGAGGTGCGAGGTGATGGATGCGCTGAATGCATCAAACCTTGAAGACACTCTACTCTTGGAGAAGAAGCGAAGCACAACCACTCAAGAAGATTGGGATAAGATGAACGGTTCAGCGTGTGGCTTAATCAGATCGTGTCTAATACAAGACATCAAATACCTTGTGTTACACGAAACATCTGCGAGGCAGTTGTGGGAGATCCTAGAAAGAAAGTATCTGACCAAAAGTATTGAATCCAGACTACAGCTGAAGAGCAAGCTGTATGGGTTTCAGATGAAGAAAGGATGCTCCGTAAATGAACATCTGAATCGCTACACAAAGCTTCTTACGGATTTGGTTAATGTGGATGTCGAGGTAAATGAAGAAGACAAAGTGGTAATTCTCTTGAACTCTCTTCCTGCAGAGGAGTATGAGACTTTTACTTTAATCTTCATAAATGATAGACAGTCCCTTAACTATCATGAAGTGTCGTCTGCTTTGGTTAATTATGAGACGAGGAGAAAGGAAATACAGTCTTCTCAGGCAAGCACATCAGCAGAGGCACTAGCAGTAAGAGGCAGAGGTTCACATAGGAAGGGCAAAGATGATCGAGGGAGATCGAAGTCCACGCCACGTTATAGAGATCTGAAGAAGAACCAGTGTGCCTTCTGCAGAGAATTAGGGTACTGAAAAGTTGACTGTCCAAAAGCCAAAGGGAAGAAGAAGGAGTCTAAGACTGAGGCAAATCTTGCAAAGGTGGTCAGTACTCAAGGCAGTACCTCACAGGCAGGTGGATCAGACTCGAACTCGTCGGTATTCTCGTTCTCTGACACTACTCCCATCATTGGCTACTTAGGAGATAATGAGTGGATATTGGATACTGGTGCTACATACATGTGTGCCCGAATAGAGATTGGTTTCTAGCTTTAGTAAGCTGGAGGGATGTTCAGTCGTTATGGGCGATGATCATCCATGTATCATGGAAGGTGTAGGAACAATCCAGATCAAGATGTTCGATGGGATGATATGAGAACTGAAGGAAGTGAGGTATGTACCTCAACTGAAGAGAAACCTTATCGCTGTTGGAGTTTTGGAGACATTGGGTCTTGTGGTGTCAATAAAGGAAGGAGTCCTTAAGATGACCAAAGGCTCGATGGTGGTATTGAAGGCCGTTCGTCAGAACAATCTTTACTACTTGAAGGGTAGTACTGTTACAGGGCAAGTGACGGCTTCTACTGATTCAGATGAAGACTCAACCAGGCTATGGCATATGAGGCTGGGACACACAGGAGAAAAGTCTTTGCAAGCTCTTGCAAGACAAGGATTATTGAAAGGTGCCGGAACCTGCAAGTTGAAATTTTGTGAACATTGTGTCATCGGAAAGAAGACCAAGGTGAAATTCGGCAGAGCAACTCATTGCACCAAGGGGATTCTGAATTATGTTCACACTGACGTTTGGGGACCTACCAAGACTGCATCAATTGGAGGTAACCACTACTTTGTGTTTTTTATTGATGATTATTCTAGGCGTTGTTGGTATATACCATGAGGCACAAAGAAAAAGTCCTAGAATTATTTGTGAAGTGGAAGAAAATTTGGAGAGAAGTACGGGAAGGAAATCAAGGTCCTCCGTTCAGATAATGGAGGGGAATATAAGTCAAATCCTTTCCTTCAGCTATGTCTTGATGAGGGCATAGAGAGGCACTTCACAGTGAGGGAAACACCGCAACAGAATGGGGTAGTAGAAAGGATGAACATGACTTTGTTAGAGAAGGTCCGTTGTATGTTGTCCAATGCCGGTTTATCGAAGAACTTCTGGGCTGAGACTTTGGCATACGCTTGCTATCTTGTTAACAGGTTGCCTTCGTCTGCGATAGGAGGGAAAACTCCTCTCGAGGTTTGGTCGGAAAAAACTGCTGCTGATTATAATTTGCTAAGGGTGTTTGGTTGTCCAGCCTATTATCATGTTAAAGAAGATAAGCTAGACCCAAGAGCAAATAAGGGCTTGTTCGTCGGTTTCAAGAAGGGAATCAAAGGATTCAAGATCTGGGATCCTACGGACAGGAAGTTTATTTTCAGTAGGGATGTCACATTTGATGAGGCTTCGATGTTGAAGCCTAAGATCTCTCAGCAGGTGGAGATTATCAAGACCAAAGATGTATCGCAGCAGGTGGATAATGATGCTAATCCACTATCTCTAGAAAGTTCAGCATCAGTGAGGATCATACCTAGGGTGACACAAGGTAATGATCATGCAAATGAGGTAGATGCTGATGATGAAGAGGATCAAGAACAGATCATGGGTGATGTTCCTGATTCTACTACAGTTACAAGACCAAGGAGAAACACACGGAAACCAGGTTGGCTCACTACAGATATGATCGTTGCTTATGCACTTCCGGTCGTTGAGGAGGCTATCCCGTCCACCTACAGAGAAGCTGAAATCAGTTCAGAGTAGAAGATGTGGAAAGCTGCTATGAAAGAAGAGATGAAGTCTCTTTACAAGAACGACACTTAGGAACTCACAAGGTTACCCAAAGGAAAAAAGGCGATAGGCTGTAAGTGGGTGTACGCAAAGAAGCAGGGATCTCTTAAAGAAGACATGGTGCGCTACATGGCCAGATTGGTAGCAAAAGGCTATGCACAAAGAGAAGGAATTGACTACAATGAGGTATTTTCTCTTGTTGTAAAGCATTCGTCAATTCGCATATTATTGGCTCTGGTGGCGCAGTAAGAGTTGGACCGTGATCAACTCGATGTAAAGACCGCCTTTCTCCATGGCGATCTGGATGAAGAGATCTACATGTCTCTGCTGACAGGGTTCAAGACTGCAGGGAAAGAAGATATGGTGTGCAAGCTGAAGAAGTCGCTGTATGGGTTAAAACAGTCTCCTAGATAGTGGTACAAGCGGTTCGACAGCTTCATCAGAGGAAAGAGGTACACACGTAGCCACTATGACCCATGTGTGTATTACAACAAGCTACCGACAGGAGAGTATATCTATTTACTATTGTATGTAGATAATATGCTTATTGCTTCAAAGTCTAGATCTACAATTGATACACTGAAAAGGACTTATCTTCTGAGTTTGAGATGAAGGATCTTGGTGAAGCAAGGAAGGAGCTAGGCATGGAAATTACTCGAGACCGCAGGAGTGGCAAGGTGAGCTTGACACAGAAGGGTATTTGCAAAAGGTACTTCAGAGGTTCAACATCGGCAAGGATACAGAATCTGTAAGTGCACCACTGGCTCCTCATTTCAAGTTATCTGCTACTATGTCTCCAAAGACTGTTGAAGAACGTGAGTACATGGCTCACGTCCCATATGCTAGCGCAGTTGGTAGTCTTATGTATGCTATGGTGTGTACACGACCAGATCTGTCACAAGATGTCTCTATGGTCAGTAGGTATATGCATGATCCGGGACAGGGTCATTGGGAGGCAGTGAAGTGGATTCTGCGGTACATTAAAGGTACCATAGATGTTGGTCTGGTATTCGAGAAGGATTCCACAGGGAAGCAGGATTGTATCGGGTATGTTGATTCCGATTATGCTGGTGACCTCGACAAACGCCGGCCCACAACGGGGTATGTCTTTACATTATCTCAAGCACCAGTTAGTTGACGCTCTATTCTACAGTCTACAGTTGAATTGTCTACTACAGAGGCTGAATACATGGCCATGACGGAGGCTATGAAAGAGGCAATTTGGCTTCAAGGCCTGCTTGATGACTTGGGGATTGATCAGGATCTACCGAAGATCAACTGTGACAGTATGAGTGCTATTTATTTAGCCAAGAACCAGGTGTATCATGCACGGACGAAGCACATCGATGTCAGGTTCCATTTTGTTAGGGAGATTCTCGATGAGGGTGATATTGAGTTGCTGAAGATTCACACAACTGAGAATCCCGCCGACATGCTTACCAAGGTGGTGTCAGGAGTAAAGTTTGCACATTGTAAAGCTTTGCTCCATATCCTTCATGTTGCATGAGCTTGTTGAAGCTCCTTTGGATGAACTACGGATGACTTGATCCCTTGGGCAGGGTACGCAGGCAACCACACTGGTGCAGCCACTTTCGAGTCGACAGATCCTATGTTTCAGTTCGGCTCAGATTTGAGAAATCTTCACTGAGGTGTAGAATTGTAGGAAGAGAGAGGAAGTCGAAGAAGTCGACAACAAGGAGCCAAAGAATAAGCAGAGCAGCCAGACAGCAGCAGCAGCAGAAGACCGGTCGACCGCCCGGTCGACCAGCGTGCACCAACATGCACAAGTCACTTGCAGTCGACCGCCCGGTCGACCGCAGAAGGAGCTGGTCGACCGCCAGTCGACCGACTGAAAGGGCATAAGTCTCGGTTGGGCACGGTCGACCGTCCGGTTGACCGACAGACGGGTCTGGGCTGAATTCGGAAAGAGTTCTGAATTGAAAACGAGTCCAATTCAGAATCTGATTCTCCTAGGGTTTCTTTGGGTATATAAGAGAGGCAGAGTCCTCTTCGTATGTATTGCTTGCAATTTGTATTGATTATCAAATCAATAAAGAAATCTCTCTTCTTTGTCCCGAGGACCTAGGCGAAATTGGCTGAACCTCGTTAAAATCTTGTGTTTGTATTCTTCTCATTGTTCAATTATTCTTTGCTGTTGGTAGTACTTCTATATTACATCTGTGGCTTAAGGATTCCTCTAATTGGTTGTTGTTTCTGCGCACAACAAGTTCTCCACATATTAGAGCACTTTCATTACTATGTCTAAAACGCACAACAAGATTTTTCGATCAAAAATCAAAATCTGCCCAGGCTTGAACTCGAGTTTCTCGTGACGGAACTTGTAACCGGACAGTGTGGGGCCGCCACTGTGATGCTATTTTTACAAGAACTTGCGTGAGCCCCACCGCATTGCCCGATCAAAAATGAACATGATAAAAGCGCTCTTAATAGCAATAACGAATGCAGTAGCTAAAGTTAGGCGTTGAAAGCTTTTCTAATGTTTTCTTCTTATAAGTAATATGTTGACCTTGCCTTGAGGCCTTCTTTGGAACGAGCTAAAGATCGCACTTGTTGTCGAGCGTCCAAGGCAGGGCATAAAAAAAATGGAACAAACCAATATGGGTCTAAAACCATTTATTATGCTAAAAGACTTTTTTTGCATTCTTTCTTTGGGATATGATACGGTGGGTCATGCCCGTGCTTAGGGCAGTATATTCAAAATATGACAGAGAAATAAAACAGCCTTTTAGTCTCAAATCTAAGCACGACAAAATATATGACAGGATTGTTTAATGTAATCATAGTGTGGTTTGCTTCTATCTCTTTCTCCTTGTGAGAATTTTTTTCCCCCTCTCTATTGTCAGGGCTTTTCTGTCTTCCTTTTGAGTGTCGCTCTCTCTCTCTCTCTCTCTCTCTCTCTCTCTCCCCCCCCCCCCCCCCCCCCCATTTTTTACTGTCTTAGTGTTTTTATTTAAATTTTTTTTTTTGCCCCCCTAAAAAATGGCTCTCAACCTCATTACACTACTCTCGCTCAAAGCAGATCAATCTAGTTCCTCAAGCTCCGGCTATTTTCATAAAGTGTTCGACCTAGCTCGACGACGGATATCCAACAATATGAACCGGAATTCGGAGTGCGGAGAACTTGTGTCCCGTGGACGTTTCATGTGGGTCCCACGCTTCACTCCTCCAAGTTGGGGCGTCAACTGGGTCGGGCAGGCTCGGCAACCCGCACGAGCATGGCCCGGGTAGGCTCGGGCATAGCGCGACCCACCTGGTAATCGGGCCAGAGCCGGCCGGGGGAGCCGTGCCCAGGTTCGCCTTTGGCGGCCCACGGCCCGCTTGGGCCAGGCCTAACTTGGCACGACCCCGGTCCGTCATCTGTCGCCCCCTCCACCGCCATCGGCCCCCTCCGTCACCTCCTCCTCTGCCCCCCGCCACTGCCCCTCCCTGGCACAGCCACCCCCTCCGTTACCCCGCTGCCAGCCACCCCTTCACGAGGGAAATAAAATGTCAAAAAAATTGTTAAAACTCAGGTTCAAACCCACTACCTCAACCACAGCTGCACAAGCCTGATGATCAACTAAACTACCCAACAATTGTGTAAAATATAAACAGAAAATTGTATTTAATATTTATAAATTATTTTTTATTTTTTTATTAAAAAACATCTAGGTCGGCACGAGTCCGACACGGCCGGGCCACGGGCCAGACCTAGTCCCCCAAAGGGGACCCAGGCCCTGACCGGGCCGGCTGGCCTCTATTTGGCGGCAGGGCGGGGCGGTCGCTGCACAGCCTGCCTGCCTGCTTGGCCCACCGGCCCCGGCCCTGGCGCCGCCCGTTTGACCGCCCTACCTCCAAGCCAAATTCACATCCGGTGTGCGCTGTTCCATTCCAAACATGGGATGAAAAGGGCCGAAAGGGATCCCTTGGCCGCCAGGCTACCCAGCAAATCAGTTATAACGTACAATCCACATTTAAATCACACACTCAGACCCAGCCAAAAAAGGAATACTTGCACGCATCCGACGCCCAAGCCAAAAACGAGAACCTCGCGTGACACCCCCCACCCCCCCGGCGGCCCCCCCCGCGTTATAAAACCAACTCGCTCCCAAATTCACGGCCCAAAAAGGTTTCATTTTTTTTTTTCCCCTCTCTCTATCAATGGCGATCTCGGCGAGAAATCTCTCCGTTATCCTCCTCTTTCTGCTGTCGATTTTCTCCTCTCGAGCCTCGGCCGACAACGGCCTGGTCCGCATTGGGCTGAAGAAGAAGGCGCTGGCCCGATCGGTTCAGCCCCCGAGCCCCGGAAAATACGGGCTCGGATCAAAATTTGGGAATGCGGGGTCCGATGAGGACATCATCGGGCTGAAGAACTACATGAACGCGCAGTACTTTGGGAGATCGGGGTCGGCTCGCCGCCGCAGACCTTCACCGTGATCTTTGACACCGGCAGCTCCAACCTGTGGGTCCCCTCGGCCAAGTGCTACTTCTCGGTGAGCGTTTTTTTTTTTGGGTGCATTGTTGATTCATGGTAGGTATTGAGTTTCTTGATTGATTTCTGTTATTATTGCAGATTGCTTGTTATTTCCACTCGAAGTACAGTTCGAGCAAATCAAGCTCTTATCAAGAAAATGGTTTGTCTCTCGAAACCTATATATGTATAAATTGTTCACGTGCACGTAGATTGTTATTTCCACTCGAATTAGGGGTGACAATTTTGCGACTCGTGCTGCTTGGTAAAGGTACAAGGGTGGGTAGAAAAATGACCTTATACCGGAGAAATCTCAATTCAATACGTTATAATCAGTAGTTAATTCAGTGAAAGAAATATAGGATTCTGCTTCTGATGACAACATGCTATTGGTTGATGGTCCCGCCGCTTTTGGAGTCAAATCAATATGTTTTGAGATGTCCTTTTATGTTATATAAACTATACTATGTTTCACTGGTTGTAGCATTCCAGCTATTTCTTATACCTAGTTGGTATGAGGTCACACTCAAATCCTCTTATGCTGGATATCGTTATTCCTTTTACCAAACAATGTTCTTTTCGATTCTGGTCATGAGTCATTTTGGTATTTTCTGTTTCTTCCACATACCTTGTCAGATATATGTCTAACAGTCATCCTTGTTTAGGTTATAATTGGGAACAGTAACTGATTATCCACTGATTTTTTTCTAGGATTTTTTTTGACAATATTAAAAAAGTTGACTTGAAAGTGAGCTTGGTGCCCTTTGTCAGGTCAAAAGTTCCTGCTAACTCTCTTATACTTTTGTTGTTTTGGCTTATCCCCTCTTATCCCAGACAACTCTTATACTTTTGTCTTTGTGGTATAAGCTATACCTATGTTTTGCTTTTACAGTTCTACCCAAAATCTCAGCTGCTCTTTATTTGCATATGGTGCCTTTATGTTTAGCTTCAAATTGTAGTCAAGAATAATTTTGAATCACTCATTGAAGAAAGGTATACATTGAAATTAAACAAATGTGATGTATACGATTTTGTCTAAATTAAAACCAAAAGCTTTGTTTTTTTTCGGCTCTAAGAGCATACATCTAGGTCTCAGTTGATGGGTCCCACCCGACTCCATTTGAGTAGAAATGTTCAGGTCTATACTCTTTGTCGCCCAACGGTCATTGTCACATGGTTGCTCGGCCTCAATCATCAATCCTAGATCATTTGTACTGGGTGAGCTCTATACAGTACGACGACCTCTCTGTGTTTAGAAAAGTTCCATGATTTCTCCTCCAATATGTTCCACAAATTGACTACATCTATTACATCCCTTGTTATTTTTTTTTGCCCCGCTGTAGCTTTTGGAGGGACAACAGCGACTCTGATAAACTCCAGACTTTCTAGCTCATCAAGGAAGTGGGACCATATTTCCCTGGTCAAAGAACAAGAAAGATCATATATTTTGACGCCTGTTTTCCATCTCAACAGAGGGCACAATAATCTGCAGCTTGCCACTTTCTTTTTTTTAATCAGGTTATCCTGGTAAGAGTTGCATTATTTTTTCTAGCCGCATAAATTTCTTCACCTTAAGTAGGGCCTTAACCTTTCATACTACCCTCAATACGGGGGGTTAGCCCTCATGGTTTTAGAACCTATATGTAGATTTCGTGGAAAGTTCCTTGTGGCCTCCCACGTCATGAAACTCTAAGTGGCCTCTCTTCATAGTTCCATTGTTCCAAGTCTTTTAGTACATCTTCTCATTCGCTGGTTGAGCGTTTAACCTTTCATTAAAATGAGATGCACATTGCTGCATTGCAATCGTGGAACTAATTCTTTTTGCACCATGCAACCGTAGAAGTCTAGAAAAGAGATTCTTCAACATACTTGTGCTGGACCAGTGGTCCCTCCACAAGCTAATCCTAAGCTCATTCCCAATGATAAAGCCAGCTAGACAATATTGAAAAATATTGTTGAACCCTCTCAAAATCCCATTTACCACTTCTACATTTCTCATATATTATTATTGGGGTCTTAATAATTTGGCCTATTTTTTTGTTAGAGGTAGATCATAATTTCCAACACCATTTGGCATGTCCGTCTCTGTTAATATCTCTGAAGTTATTCACATCAAGGCCCTCAAATTCTTATCTCTCATAAATTTACAACCGATCCCTGATCTGGCCAATGAGTAACTCTCTTGTTATGGATTAGCTCCACTCCACTGAAATCACCTTCAAAAGTCTCTGCTCTCTATATGATCCAGGTGAGTATTTCTGAAAAGTGAGATAATCAGTTGTGATTATTCGTGATATTGCATCTAGGACAGTAATCCGACCTCATAATGGTAGGAACTACCCTTTACATCCTTCTAATTTTGTTTCACTATATCAATGATCTACAACAAATTCCACAATTTAAGTTTATCTAGTTGCAAGGGATGCCAAAGGCAATTCAACACAAAAGCCCTCCATTGGGAAGTGTAGTGGTCAGATTTTGACCCTCATTAAGATCACAACACGTGTCCCATCTCCTGGGGGCATGCTTCTCTGCCAGCAGGCCCGGCTCACATACAAACCTAACATTGGCTCAACAAAAAAGCATTAGGCCTCGCCTTGAGCCCACATTCGATAAGACATCACTCACCTCGATCCACTACTCAATCAGAGCTGTGCGACTTTCTGGGATGCCAATAATCGACACAAAGATCTTTCCCGAAGTCACCCAAGGATCCGACAGCCTATATCGGATCCTCACCTCAACGGCTAAGGTTACATGGAGAAAGTCCTCATGATGGCTCTGACAGCCTATATTGGGTTCCTACTCTGATAGCTAACTATTATAGCTTACATCGGGATCTCAAGCCTACACGGAGACTCTTCTGAAAGATAAAAGTCCTCCTGATGGCTTCGGCAACTTATATCAAGTTCTCACCCTGACGGTTACGCCTAACCTACATCGAACTCTCACCTTGACAACTAAAAGGTGCTGGGGAGACTCATTAAAATGAATCACCCGGGGGACAAGCTCCGACAACAGTCAGGTCATAACTCTGCGTCTTAACTCTCACTCCCTTGGGTCGAACATAATCAGACAAATGCAACGAGCCGTACAAACACGCAGAAAAAGCAAATTAAGAATTGAAGGAATCATTACATGTTTATTACACATACATTGTTACAAAATGAGTACCAGTGCCAATAAGCCAGCTACTACCTACGCGTCTCACTTGATCTCGGCCGGCTCGACCCCTAAAAGCAACTCCTGCCCAATTCAAAGCGCAGATCTTGAGCTTCTTAGTAGGATAGCGATCATTCAATCACACCATTTTTGCTTGCAGCTCCTCAACCTCACGATCGCGACATTGTAAACTCAGCTCCAATTGTCAAACCTTCGCTATGAGCTCAAGTTTTTCTTCAATATTTTGCACCTCCCGTGGCCGGAGCGAATCAATTACTGACAATAAGCTAGCTACTACTTACGCGTCTCACTTGATCTCGGCCGGCTTGGCCCTAAAAGCGACTCCTGCCCAATTCAAAGCGCAGATCTTGAGCTTCTTAGTAGGATAGCAATCATTCAGTTACACCATTTTTGCTTGCAGCTCCTCAACCTCACGATCACAACATTATAAACTCAGCTCCAATTGTCAAACTTTCGCTATGAGCTCAAGTTTCTCTTCAATATTTTGCACCTCCTGTGGCTGGAGCGAATCGATTACCGACTGCCTCTCAATGATAATATCACGCAAGCCTGAAACGCCCTCCATCGCCTTCTTCAATGCCTCCATCTTTTTTGGAAGAGTCTCAAACAGTTCGAGTTTCTTTTTCTTCAGCTCCTAAAGTTGTTGGACTTGCTTTGTCTATTTATCCATCCATTTGGATAACTGGTCTCTGAGGTCGCTCGCCTTCGATCGATGGCAGTTCAGCTTGCGGTCCAACTGATAGATGGGGCAGTCATGCAACATCATTTTCATGTGAAGAGGGAGCCCGGGCATCGATCGAATGCGTTTCCTCGCCACCCTCTCGTGTCATGCGTGTAAATAATCAAGCAGGAATCTGAACTCCTCTCCGAGGCCTAGGTCGGGACCTTCACCCAAGTCTTCAAGGTCATCAAACTCGGAGTCATTTGATTTTTTCACAAGCTCTTCAATAAGCCTGTTACTCGGAGCCCCACATTTATTAACACCCCGAGTGGATCTGGCTAGGCCTAGAGAAATTCTTCGGGGAGTGGGAATCATATCTTTCACAGTCTCATCAAGTTACAACCAACAATAGAATGCCAAGATAAAAAATAGACCAAAAATTGAGAAATTCAGTCATTGAGAAAAAATTTTCTATTCATTAATAATGAAGAAAATTACAAAATACAATCATAGAAACAACAATTCACTCAAACACTCACAGTGTCTTGAGGCATCTCAGCAACTCCAAAAGCAGGTCTGCCTCGAAGTCCTTACAGTTTTCAGCCGACTGGTCCTCAACAGGAGCTTTACTGACCGGAGGATCCCGAGAAGCTCCAACCACTGTAATCGTGACGGAGGTGTCAGGAATTGAAGGACATTGGGGGCCAAGACTTCTATTGTTCCTTGGCCGGTGCGGAGGCTCCTAACCCCAAGGGGGATCTCAGTGGTTTGCGTTGCGTCCCATCGTTATACTCGTCATAGTACTTCATGAGATAGGAGACCTTGACCTCCTTTTGCAATCTTGCCATATCCTTCTCGGTCTCTGCCTTGTCGGTAAGCACCTGCTCTTGCTCAGACAAAAAATCATTCTTCTCACTTCATAAGACAATTTTCTCAAAGTCGAGCTCCACCTTAGCATCCTCGATGAGCCGATTTGCAGCTTCCAGTCTTTTGAAAGCTGCTTGAAGCTCGGAGTCTTTCTTCTTCAGCTTTAATTCCTTCTCCAGCTCCTCCCGAGACCGGGATAACCCTGTCGCAGCACTGGCTCCGTTGTTATGAACTCCGTCCAGAGCTGATCCAATTCACCCTTTCAGCTTTGTTGGGCCACCAACTCGCAGTCCAAGTCAGTCTGGAGCCTGACGAGCTTTTCATCTTCCTCCCTCTTCTCAACGGATAAGTCGTTGATTCGTCTCTGCAAGTCAGCATTAGCCCTCTCTTTTTTCCTTTAGGGTGACCTGTTGACTCCCCAAGAAATCTACAGTAGACACGACATTCTGCAAAAGAAGAGATTTGGGGTGAGAGACATGGTCACCAGAAGACAAAGTTCAGATTGAATTTACCCAAAAGATTTGTTCTCTAGCATCTCCGCTCGTTCCTCGACGAAAGTGCCTTGAACTCTTTCAATCCTTAGAGGAAATTAGCATGCCCGAGGGCCACCCATCATCTCCCCTCTACAGAAGCAAGCTCCGCCCCAAACTCACTTCTTGAGCCTCCAGAGTTGTTATAAAGGAGGGAGAAGCCAACCCCAAGGGCCTGATAGCAGTGCCGACCTCGCCCACTTTCGTCATTTAGGGTGCAGGCTCCTAAGTCAGAGGCATAGTTTCAAAGGTATCCTCAGGGGCACCGTCTCTCCAGGACTCCGATATCGGAGGCGGGATCCAGTATTTTAAGGTCAGAGAGGGAGGTCAGAGTCTCCACTGGCTCGGCGAAGTCGATCGGGTCGGAGGATTCTGACCTGTCACACACGGCGGATGAAGCTGCTCTCCCAAATCCGTCTTCCGCTGCCGGATCAGAGCCTGCCTTCAACTCCGCCAACATCATCTCTAACTCAACCTCGTCCGAGCCATAGTCGATCTGATGTTTCTTCTGCAAAATGAGAGTCAAGACCAAACCAACTACAAGAGGATTCAAAAACAAAACTATGCCTCAAGGGTCTCTAGCTGAAAAGACTCCGACGCGTCCCTTCTCTTCGGGCTAGCCCGAGCTGGGTGCTTTCTTTTGCTCGTCACAAGCTCCGGACTAGTGCTTTATGTAGGAGACTCCACCCCCTTAGGCGGGACGCCACTCGATCCAACGCCTCACTTCTCAATGATGGGTGCAGTGACCAGGGCAGACTCCGCGTCATCCCGAGCTAACGCCGAAGGAGTCGAACGACTGGGGGCATGAAGGGTCTGTTCGGATCGAGCAGCCAACTCCAATTGTAAAGATCGTAATTAATCTGGAACAGCCGCCACACCCTTTCTTAGACCTTCTCCTAGACCGACGCACTCCCCTGCGAGATCAGTCCCCTCTCCACGAGGTTGAAACGACCACTCGGTATTTTGCAGCAGTCACGTCCCAAGGTCCAGAGACCCGATGACGGTATCCGCTATCTGTGGTCGCTGTCCATTCAGTTGATGATTAACCTATCATAGCTGCTCCGAGAGATGAAGAAACGACCATCTTGATTGGTCTTCCTCATGAAATAGATGGGCCAAAAGTCCTCGCACTGGCACGACTTGGGGGCAAAGAAACACACATGGCTTCGAAGTCCTAGAACGGTGCGCCAAGCCCCGTCAATAATTGCGAGGGGGCAACTTGAAAGTGACACAAAAGGTCACATATGAAGTTTGTTAAAGGGAGCTTCAACTCCAACGCTAAGATCTGGGGATGAAGATATACGCCGTCTGCAGGGGGCTACCATGAAGTCTGTAAGCAGGGCACCATTCTACCTGGATGTTCGACGGTAGACGAACGTCGTACTTCACCAAGTAAGCATTGACCTCCTTCTGACTATGGAGGACCGACATCTTGGGATCAAAGTTCATCGCTTCTCTCGTTCAAAAGTGCTATCTCTTTCCATTCTCTTCAACACCCTTCTTGCTCCTTCCCTCACCGCCAGCAACAACATATTTTCCTCCCGCCATTTGTAGAACGAAGATGATGGATTTAGAAACAGAGATCAAAAGCAAAGGAGAAACAAAGAGGCACAAAACTCAGGGAAAACTGGGGTTTGTGAAAAGAAACCCTCTTGTAATTCCCCCAACTTAAATATGATGCTGACAACATCACAATTATGGCCCTGAAAAGTGCCCACATGCTTAAATCTGAACCATCACGTGAATCCCAGCGCGTCCTGATGGCTCCTAAATGACGGCTATCTACCCAGAGCGCACGCAGACCAGACACATGGGTGACTTTTGCCAACCTTTACAGACGTGATATTAAATGTCAAGAGTACAAAAAGGCACCCCAATTGCTCTCCCTCAAATGCTCTCCAAATGTTCACCCATGAAGCACAAGAAGACAATCCGACTACTCGATGAAAGGTCATGCCGGAGGATGGGATTAGTCCGCTCCCCTGCCTCTCGCTCGGAGACTCCAAGAAAGAGAAGGCGGAGGAAGCATCTGCAGTGGCCGGATTTTAACCCTTCATCAAGATCACGATACATGTTCCACCTCCTGGGGGACATCGTTTCTCTGCAGCAGACCCATCTCACATACAAGCCTAATATGGGCCCAACAAGAAAGCCTTGAGCCTCACCCCGATCCAACATTCGATCAGACATCACTTACCTAGATGCACTACTCAATCGGAACTGTGCGACTTTCTGAGACACCATTAATCGGTACAAAGATCGTTCCGGTAGCAACCCAAGGCTCTGACACGAATACCCTTCGAAGTCTGCTACTCTGGTGTCTCTTACAACTAAACAATATGATCCCCGCGATTTGCGGATTCAGTTATGCTGTCAAATTTTCTCCACATTCGAAAAGTTATAACGCCCCTATATTAATGCGGGTTGTTATTATTAATGGCAGATATCTTTGCATGGACATCCCAACAATCAGCGGTGTGATCTGGAGAGTTACAAGAAAATTATAACGTGCAAATCATGCAGTTATGCAGATTCAAAATATTCGCACCCACACTAGCAACTCAGGCGGGCGTAAATACACCTTCATCTCCATCAAAAGGGCGCTGGCTTCTGATTGCTACATCGAACCCTAGAGATTGTAATCGTAGCATCACTCTGTCGAGTTCATTGTAATCATCTGATATTATAGTGAATTATCTCTCTCTCTCTCTCTCTCTTAGTTTTTTTTTTCCTTTCGGATTTTCAACGTAAAGTGTTAGTTGTTTGTGATTGCTTCACTTGTCAACTCGTTTACAATTCGTGGTGTGGAGAAATTCCCGTAGAATTTTTCTCTACAGGAAGTTAAATGTAGCAAACAAATGATTGTTTGTTAACTCACTAGAAAGTGCTAGTAATTGGTCTGCTTAAATAATCAGAAATTGGGGTATTGGCTGTGAAAACGGAACAAGACAGTAAGTCAAACAAATAGGGAATGATTTTCTGGAGTCAGGTATATAGTCTCTGCAAAAGGGAACATAATTTGAAGGGAAAAAATGTCAAAAATGGAATTCTTCAAAGCATTGGTGTCTAATCATCCGGTATTGAAATTAAAATCCAAATCATTATATATGGTTCTTAGCTATTCAAAGTTTTTTGACATTAACATTGAGATGTACCCAACATATTTATATGACTTTTCAAAAGGTTCTCCATATACTCTTTGTATAGGATGATGTTTGATTTGCCAGCCAAAAGAAACTTTATCCCTATACTTTGGCCCAGGAATCGACTTAATGTTAAATCGTATATTATGCTAAAAAAAATATTTAGGTATCTGAAGGAAAAAGTTTATACCCTTTACAGTTGGAACCAAAAGAATTTCATGGAGATTTCGAAACTATTTGAAGGGTTCTGAAGCAAAATTGTGAATAATCTTTTACATTGCGAGTAAAGGAAACATTGGAACGGCGGCATCACGAATGATTTTAGTGGAATAAGGGATTGTTCTTTATTAGGACATAAAGCACCTTTAAACAGTGGCATGCGGATACAAAAATTGTACACATTACAATGTTGTCTAGATTATTCAGCTAAAGTTACTTACAGGGGATTGTAATAGGCCATGATTGGAAGATTATGTACAACAATACAAGATTGTGTTGCGTAAGTGGGTTTGGGATATAAATGCATCATGCATATATTTGATTTTTCACTGTGACTTTGTGAGTACCCTGGTTTATTGTGTCTTCCTATACTTTTGAACAGATTGTTTTCTTTACTATTTCTAGTATTTTCAGTGACAAGACAATACTTTCTGTTTGTATTTTGCCTTTATAATTTTTTTCTTTGAACAGGCAAATCTGCTGAAATTCACTATGGAACTGGATCAATCTCTGGTTTCCTTAGCCAGGATCATGTTAAAGTTGGTGACCTGGTTGTCAAGGATCAGGTTTTGGAACTTAAACAAGAAAATCTTTCTTTTATGCTCTGTTGAGTTCATTATTTATTTTAAAAAAAAAGAAAATCTCTTTTTAGGTTTTTATTGAAGCCACTAGGGAACCAAGCCTCACTTTCATGATGGCCAAATTTGATGGCATCCTTGGACTTGGATTCAAAGAAATATCTGTTGGGGATGTGGTCCCTGTATGGTATGCTGCTTTATCTTGATTATAGATATTTCTGATGAAGTATTAATTATATTGGTAGCTATAAGCATATAAGTGAAAGGGTTGCCTCATTTATGTATAAAATAATAACTAATGGAAAATTGTAGAACATTAGCGCAATGGAATAGGAAAAAGTCATCCTGTAGCTCGTAGAATGATGATAACACAATGCAAACAAAAAAAACCCATAAAAAGTATAAAAAAGAGAGGGAATAGGAGAGGAAAAAGCAACACACTCTTTTAGGTGATTCATCCTAAAAGAGCTATACGTCCATTGGCTAAGTAGACAAAAGAGATTCACTATATCAAAGGGAAGAATATAATAAATGGAGGGCCATTTATAATAAATCCCAACCGTCTCCTTAAAGGCCTCACAATGAGTTTAGGGCTACACAAAGAGGAATACCTTTTATGATAAAACCCTAAGAAATCCTGCGAGAAACAAGCATATTTTATACAGGACCCCAAAAACACATACAAATAAGTTCCAACCAATTATAGTTTGATTATGAACTCAATCCTAGTTTCATTAGGAAACCTAGTTGTCATGATAAACTTCTATGTAAGGCAACATATTAAGTCAAATCTTAAATATTTGAATCCTAGACAAATTTGGACTATAGGACTAATGGTTATTGCTTATAGTATTGGTCATAAATTTGAAGAGAAACCTACACTTGTTCGGCAGTTTCATTCATGATTTAAGATTTCTATTTACGGACAAGCTTTGGGCAAAAGGCTTTTGCCCATTTTCTGGAGCAAGTTTAATAGGGTGGGAATTACCAAGTGTCAACTAAAATGAAAAAAGAAGACAGAAGGCGAAATTAGAACAAATAACAAATATATAAACATCAAGAAGAGTAAATATTAGCGCATCTGCGCGTGTTTGGAAATCCCATCCACTGTTTCTTTTTAGATAAATGGTGGGAAATCCCCCACGCTTCATTAACAAGATTTTAATGAACAACTGAAAATAGGGAAAAAGAGTACAAGAAGAGATGTGCTTACAAAGCTGACCTGCAAGGGGTTAACTTAAAGCAAAGAGCCAAAAAGAGCCAAAAAGAAAAGAAAGAAAAATACATGAAACAAAATATAAGTAACATGCCCTCTAGGTGAAAGGGCCACTCACAACCCTCAGTCCTGGCCCTGATCACTGTGGTCTGAGTCACCCTCTTCAGAGGCAGAGACTCTTTGGTCTACTTGATGCAGATATTCTGGTTTCAGCTTGCGGGAACTGCCATGATTGGCATGTCAATGTGTCAATGATGTCTGAATCCCTGGCTTGCTGGGCAATCAATGTGAGACATTGCCAATGCAGAAACTTATTTCAAATTAAGCACATTATCTGAGAAAAGGATCTTGTTTTATGTCTAAAAATTCTATAGTTTTTCTCCCTTCGTAATTCCCAATATGTGACTGCCATATCCCACAAGGTCCTAGCTCGTCGTGTGACTCTATTTGCCAGCCATTCAGTCCAGAGGGATGCAATGGAAGATGGATGAACACAAGCCCGATGCCCTTATGACTCTCTTCTGGATTTGAGGGAGTGTGAGCACTGCAAAAGCAGGTGTTTGATTAATAAAGGAGCTGAACTCAAACAAGGTTAGCTCATTGAAGTTCCGCTTATTTACACCCGTATTGACGATGGAGTCATCTTCTAGCCACATCTTCCGAACCTGAACTGCCACAGTCATCTAGTTGTATTGGTCTCAAGTTTGCAGAAAGAGGGGTACGGTGTTGGTCTTTGGATAGAATTGACATGTGCACAAGGAAGGGAAGCGTGCCTCCCAGCCGGTAGACAACAGGATTCTCTCTAGCCTAGAGAGGCATGGATCATCTCTTATATTAGACCCATTATTGAGTCTTAACATGCCTGCCATTATTTTTAACTAAATATAAGATATCCGTTAGATCAAATCAAATCATAATTTTTTGACTTGCATTTTTTATTCTTTTATCTTTGTATCATATGCTCTTTGTGAAATTCCAATAACATCAAACCTTAGTTTAGAGATTAAGATATATAACTGGGTAATGGCTGCATTCTTTTTTACTCATGGATGAAGTAAACATATTCTTAGTCGTTACTTTCTTTCTTTTTCTTTTCTGAAGAATTTCTGTGTTGTGGGAGTATGTTGATTGTGAAATTTAGGAGATATCTTTCTGTGACCAATACACATAGCATAAAAAGGCAAAACCTACCTTAGATTGCGGCATTTCAGTTCATGCAACTTGTGAGCAACCCTCAACAACCTCAAGGAAGCCTAGACTGTAACAGTTTGGACTTTAGAGTTTATAAATACTGGACTATAAACGAATGTAATTTGATAGAAGATGATACTAGGTCCATACTCATCTGACGGAAATTATAAGCCAGAGCTGTAGTCAAGCAGAATTCCTTGTCTACTACACCTGAGTTAGCTTTAACTTTATAGCTTTTTGTGCTGTGAAAAATTATCAAGATATGTCAATATTTTGCATATTGTTGACTGACTATTTCTACAGGTATAATATGGTTGGCCAAAAACTAGTTAAGGAACCTGTTTTTTCCTTCTGGCTTAACCGACAATCCGGAGAAGGGGAGGGAGGTGAAATTGTATTTGGCGGGTCTGACCCAAATCATTTTAAGGGGGAGCACACCTATGTTCCTGTAACTGAGAAAGGTTACTGGCAGGTGATTATCTGATATTTGTTTTCTGGTGATACAACTTCATATCATTCTCCCTTACGAACTACCATATTTCTAATATATTTTGCAGTTCAATATGGGGGATGTGCTAATAGGAAGCCAGAAGACTGGTAATTACTACGAACTCTCTACATGTATTTGTTTTTCTTGTTTTCTCTTTATTTTCTTCCCTCTAGCTTCTGGAATCTTGTTTGTGCAATTTTTTCTGCTGCATGTCTTAACTATAAAGATCATGATTTGCAGGATTCTGTGCAAAAAATTGTGCGGCAATTGCAGACTCTGGAACTTCACTGATTGCTGGCCCTACAGTATGTATCAAAGCCTGATGTTTACTCATCTCCTACACGCACCTTATTTTCTTTTATTTTCCCAACAATCTTGGGTTAGTTTCCTGGAAGAACCAATACTGAGATCAACCTTAGATGGTCCCTTATTCTTTATCTCATCATTAATTTTTCTGTTCTTTTGCTAACAATATCTGTGTGTTTTACTGAACTTGGTTTTCTTCAACTTCTTGAGTTTTGGCCTCTTTCTTCTAGTTTTTGAGACATAGTCATGTTGCTTTTACTTGCTGTAGCCATATAGACATGCATGTAACTGGCTGTTGAAATTTCCTTTCTCTGTGGGTAATTTCTTTTTTCTTTTTGTTGTCCGACACGAGAGCTTTTCCATGTATATTTTATGATTTTTATCTAGATTGATACTGGAATAGTGTCTTTTTTCCCTGATATATTCGGAGGTATCCTGTTATGACAATGGATCCACTTAAAGTGATGGATTGGTTAATAGGCATGTAGACACAATGACACAAAAGAGGAAACCTCTAATGGACTCTTGGTCCAAATTTATTAGCCACTGTTCCGTCTTTCACCTCCCTGATATGGGACTAATACTGACTAGAATACTTCATCCGATCCTTTAAGCTTTACATATCCTTGCTTCAGTGTTTAAGGGATGTAACAGATTGCATGTAATTTTTGTTCATTCAGTTTATCATCTTTAGATCCATAGCTAATTGAGGAAGAGGGCTGATCATACTAGGTATGTACACTACTTGTGCCTTTTTGAAGCCTCAAGGATAACCGCCTATTTCTCTTTGCAACACATCTACATCAAACCATGATAATTGTTTGTATCAGCTATTATTCTGCTCAGGTGACTTCTTTTGTTGCTATTTTATTTTTGCCTTTATCTCCATCATCATCACCATCATAATCATCATTGTCTTTTTCTGAACAAGTTATATCATCTATGGAGCACGAGGCTCCATTGAGAGACTGACCAAATTCTGTAATTGATAAACTGGATGACAATTTGGAGTCGGACATTTTTCTTGCCACCAAATTCCTGGCCAAAAAACCATAAATCCCAGAAAACCACTTGGTGGGTAGGGTAACCTACCTTTTATTTATTTATTTATTTCTTTTTCTTTTCCCGTTCCTTTTTGAGGAAGGTAACCTACCAATTTGATTTTTCTATTTAAGCTCATGCAACCAAGAAACAACCTTCCAAAACCTCCCATGTTAAGAAAGAGTCGTAAGGAGACAACTGATAGATTTATTGTAGGAAATAGCATTCAAATCGTACCTTATATTCATGTTTTAAATAAGAAACCACAACATTTTCCCTGATTATGATGAAACAAAATCATCCTCCACCACAACCCCCCTCATGCCGGTTATGTTTGGATGTAGGGTCTGTTTGTTTTGCCGCAAAACGCCGCAAGTCGTAAGTCGTAAAACTTCTTTTCAATTTTTTGCTGTTTGTTTCGCTGAAAAACAAGTTGCAAAATGTAACTTTTCTTTTCCCACTTGCTGTTGCTACAGTTAAATTTGTGACCATGTAAATCTCACTTTTACACTCATATTTTCACTTGCAGTTGCTACAGTTAATTTTGTGGTCATGTAAATCCCACTTATAGTACACTTGTAATTCAAATCAGTTACTTGATATGATATATAATTTAATATTATTAAATATTTAATATTTTAAATAGTGTTCAATTTCTTATTTAATTATTTTATATTTTTAATCTTTAATTTATATTATTTTTAATATTTAATATTTTACTATTTTAATTTAATATTTTAATTTAATACTTTATTATTTTATTAATACTTATTCCATTTTTTTATTATTTTATTTAGAATTTAAAATTTTATTAATATAACAATATTATACTTTAATATAAAATTACTATATATTTAATTATTTATTTTTTAATATAAAAAATTACTTTATTAATAGTATAATATATATTATTATTATATTAATATTTATTATGTTAATATTGTAATAATAATTCATTATAATAATATTATAATGATAATTTATTATTAAATTATAATTATATTTTACTTTGTTAATTTTATATTTTTATAATATTACAATAATATTATAATAAAATTTAATTTTATAATAATTTTCAAGTATTTTTTAATATTATAATATTATAAAAACTATATTTTTATTTTTGTAAGATTTTTTAATATTTATATTTATTAGTATTCTTAACATTTTATTAATGTTCTTTAGATTTTCTTAAAATTTTATATTATTTATTTAGTTAATATTTTAATAATATTTTACTACTTATACTAATATTTTATTAATATTATTGTTATAAATAAAATATTAAGATTATTAATTTTTATCTCAAATTATTAATACAATTTAATTTGCAATAATAGATTTAATTTTATAGTATTTATAATATTTAAATCACTGCTACAGTTACTTTTGTGGTCAACTTTTTCATTTTTACATCACCAACCAAACACCATAAAACACAACATACTTTCCATTTACGCTTTCACTTTATCAACCAAACACCGTAAAACACAATATACTTTCTCATTTACACTTCACTTTATCAACCAAACACCGTAAAACATAATATATTTTCTCTACTACAGTTCACTTTTTACATTCTCATTTTACGACTTACGACTTGCGACGTTTTGCAGCGAAACAAACAGACCCGTAATGGACCATGTGTCCTTTAGTATTCAGTACTCAGTATGTCATCGACAATAAAAAATTAAAACAAGTAACCGAACCAAAGAAAGTAGGTTTTAACCCCAAATAAAACTTTCAGCGATCCAGTGCACCACAATCACAAAATAAAAAATAGGTCGCAACACAATGCTGATCAATCATTCCAATCACTCCTTGCTCTGAGTTTGGAAGCATCATGATTCACTCATTCTGTGCTAACATCTTCTCTGGGCAGAGCCTGGTGTGGGGCCAGATCCAGTAGGAGGTTAGCAGATATCATAACTTATTAAATTTCAGCTTGTTTGTTCTGTAATATCTAATTTCTTAAAACTAATACAAGATATTATTCAGTGACAACTTCTTTCCAATGTTTAAAATAACGATAACGTAATAAGAACGTTTTTTCTTTGTTATGTTAACATAGGTTATAACGTAACGCATAACGTAGGTTACGCGATTTAATATTTATTTAATACAAATAAACATATATACTATATTTAAACTTTTTATAAATAGAAAAATAATTTTAAAATATCTAAAAAATATCAAAATAATATATAATACATTTAGCAAGTCTCACAATAAATTTTAGCGAGCATCGAGGAACTAAGGTGCTTTGATGTCGTGTGGTTCCTCATCAATTGAAGAGAAATCGACGACAAATTCCTTGTCAATTGAAGAGTTGTGCTGTTTTTTTATTTTTAGAGCATTACAATCATACAATGACAAGTTTCTCCTCAATTAAAGAAAGATCAACGAGAGAGGAACCGGGGTGCTTTGATGCTCGCTGATGAGAGAGAAATGAAATTGAAGAGGAACTATAGAGAAAGGAGGAACCACATGAGAGAGTCACCGTCGTCGTCGTCGACTGCAGAGAGGAGGAACTTGGGTGCTTCTATGCTTCGCCCATCGTCGCCAATTTAGAGTTTCACGTAGATTTGATTTTGAGAGAGAAATCGCTTCGCTGTTTTACATTTGCAATTTGTGTAAATAACGTGAGTTACGAACGTTATGTTATTTTCATAACGTAACGTTCATATCGCTCCAAAAAACGCTCGTTATTGGGAACTGCGTTTTTTGTGAGTGTTATATAACGGATGGGTGTCGTTATGTTCTGTAACGGGTTATAACGAGTTACATAACGGGTTTTTTAAAACATTGCTTCTTTCCACTAAGATGGCTAAGCTATTGAATATATCTTAGTACCATGTCAAGATGATTTGCTGGATGGACACATCAAATCTTTGGGACAGATATGATGATGCCATCTATAACTTGTGCAGCCGTGCCAAGTTTATGCACGGGGCGATTTACTTTATAACTCTATGTAAGCTTCTGAGGTCAATATGGACTAGATATGGGCTTTTGTGAAGCCTGAGAGATCAATTTGTAGTCAGGGAGTTACCTGCTTGGCCATACAGTTTAAGCTATGAAACCTCCATTCGTGGTTTAAAATCTCAGTGTCGCTATCAGTATCAGCCAATGAAATTTAATATCAATATTGTTAATATCAATACTGTTAATATCAATCATTAGTATCAGTAACATTGGCCATATTGGCAATATCGGTTCCTGATATCAGCCAAAATTATGGGGTTAACATCGTGTCGGGTGCCTGGAAACCTGATACAATATTGTGACCGATATCGGCCAAATTATAGGGTTAACATCGTATCAGGTGCGTCGTAACCCGATACAATATTGTCAATATATATCAGAATCGACCAATATTTGAAACCTTTCCTCCAATTTTCTCTACCTAAGGGGGAAGAGGTAAGAGTTTACTGATTTTTGGGGTTTGTATTTGTAGCATAGTGACATCATACTCTGAAAACAGAAATTCAATGTTCACTATTTACTATATTTAAAATAGATTATCTATTTGTTGGGTAAAGAAAACAGTTTCTTGCATAATCATTTGCTTGCTTCAAATGAAATTGAAGCAGGCTAGGCGGCCATTTTTCCATCGACTGTGATGGAAGATTTTATGAAATGTAGTAGCTCTTTGTGTAGACCCCATACACCCTGCCTCTCCCCCTGCTTCGCCAGTGTGACGTGTCTCCTGGGTCTCTCATTTATTTCATAGAAGTGCTCTGATCAACTTTGATAGCTTGTTCTAATTAATTATTTACCTAGTTTTTCTTTTCACTTGCATCCCTTGTTTCAATATTTTTTTTATTGTTTGTTAAAACCCTCTTTGAAGCAACAGATTCTTTTTCTGAGCTTGTGCAATTATAGAAGGATTTGGCTTTTGTTTGGAAACCATGAATGACTAAAAATTTTGTGGGGAAATAAGAGAACACCTTAGACATGGTTTATTTAATCTACAAAAGTTTTATAAGGATATATTTTAGTTGCCGTTTCAAGAATTTGAAAATTAACTTGATAACTTTGCAACAATAATAAGCAACAATGCTTTTCTCTTCCAGTTATTATTACATATGTTTTTTTGTAAAATTTATAGCACTTGTTTCTTAGGATGACCGAATATATAAACCTTCTTGTTTGTCAACTATTTGGTGGTGATTATATAATCATGTCCGAGATAAATATGTAGCTGTAAGAAGAATAAATATTCTTAAACACCACCTCAATTATTTTATCATCATGACCTCTTCTACTTGTTCTTATTTTAGTATGCAATTTCATTTGATTATTTTTGGTATTCTGCTGATACTTCCTTTTTGATACTGGTATAAAGCATCCTTTTGATCGTTGACTCTTTACAAATTATTTGGTACAGCCAATCATAGCAGAAATTAATCAAAAGATAGGAGCTGCTGGTGTTGTTAGCCAAGAGTGCAAGTCCGTAATTGCACAATATGGGGAAAAGATTCTTGATTTGTTGGTGGAAAAGGTCTCGAATTCTTGCTTTGTTTCTCTACATATTTTCGTAGACCTGTCTTTTAGATGTCCTCTTGTATGTTAAATGCAAGATGCATTGATGCAGTATTTATTTTGCAGGAGCAACCAGAAAAGGTTTGTTCCAAGATTGGTCTGTGTGACTTCGATGGTACTCAGGGAGTCAGGTTAGACTTTCTTAACTTCTTTTCCTTTCTTCTTTACTTTTTCTGCCTCCTTAGCTTTTTATCCCTCTTTTCTGGAAAAGAATTAGGTTGGAAATTAGCATTCACAAAAAGTTTAATAGTTTATCTTTAAGTTCTCCTTAATTCTTTTAATTATCATGTTACAAAATAATTGTTTCCTAACTTTTCTTGGTGTCTCACTGTATACACAGCATTGGCATTGAGAGTGTAGTAAATGACGATGGGGACAAATCAACTGTTGGTCAGAGCAGTGCTATGTGCTCTTCTTGCGAAATGGCAGTTGTATGGATACAAAATCAACTTCTCCAGAACAAGACAGAAAACCTCATTCTGAATTATGCAAACGAGGTATACGTTTCTTAAATCTGTTTTTGATAACCAAGAATTCAGATTTATTTTTTATCGTGCCTTTTTGCCACTATTGCAGTTATGTGAGAAATTGCCTAATCCTATGGGAGAATCAGCTATTGACTGCAACAAGCTGGCCACGATGCCTACTATTTCTTTCACTATTGGTGACAAAACATTTGACCTGACTCCTGAGCAGGTATGACTGATTTTCATTTATTCTTCAATACATATTCACTATAGTTGCAATTAGTTATTTTGGAATTCATAGTATGCAACTTAAACTTATTATTTTGTTTTTCAAGAAACAACATTGGAAACATATTCGACCAAGTATGGCATAGAATATCAATGACATACCAATATTTTTGTATTTCCTTTTGTAATTCTTATTTTCCAGTGGTAGTGCTAATTATCTTTATAGTATATACATTTATCAGCAATGGTGAGCACAGCTCATATTCCTTCTACCACACTTTTCATTATGGGATTATTTATTCTTCCACCTCCGTCTTTGCCTTGGTACAGAATATATGGCAAATGCAAATTCACAATTATATCACAATGGCTTATCCTCAATTTGGATTAGTCATTGTTATGATAGTCTCTATTTAATTCTCCTTTGTTGATTTTCTGTGTGTATACCATATCTCTATTTAATTAACTTCTTTATCACAAAATTTTAAACCAAATCTAGGCATTGGGTGGGGATTGAGTTTAGGTCAGGGTCGGGTTCTTAATAGCCAGGTTTTTAATACCCGTCAAGTGTTGGGTTTGGATATACAACAGAGCAAATTATACCCTACCTTATGCTTACCTGTCTTCTTGGTGCTATAATTAATGTCCTCAAAGGTGCACAGTACATTGGTGAACTTAAAGGGAGGATATGTAGGAAGCATATTGTATGGAGAGCTGTCCTTCACGATTAAGCTGAGTGTTCTGTATCTTTATACATTTATATTACTTATCACCTCTTATTACTAAGCCACCTCTCCGCCCCTCCATGTGTTTGAATTTTTTGTACTGGTTAATGTCATGATCATTATATATCTATATATGAAAGGAAAACCCAAAAGAATATTTATACCAAACAAATATAAATTATCATGTCAGATGTATAGAGTATTTACAAGGGTTTCTTGATATTTTTTTTTAATGGTTGATAACTCTTTGAATCAAGGGTGGCTGACTGAATAGAAATTTGGAAGTGTACATTGTTTACCGTGTTGAAAGTGTTTACTCGGGCATGTGACTTTGTGGATGTGATTCAATTTGGGCTTATTCACAGAAAGATGTCAGCACATTTCTTTTCTTTCTCTTCATGTTCTCTTCTAATAGGATGAAATTTGTGGAAACATGTCACTGACTGCTTTAAACCAGTAAACCCTGCCAAAGCAAGTGATCTCCCAACATTTCTTCTTCTGGAAAGTCTTCTCTCACCTCTCTCTTGTTCCCTTTCCCTACCTAGTGGAATCTAGAAATTTATTTGCTCCTTGTCTGCATGAATTCAATCTGCATGACTGAGAAAGGTAGGTTTTACCTACTTGGTAACTGGTGTTCAAAGTTTTTTGGCCAGTTTTTTTTTCTTGCTCATGGTTGCCTTAACCTGGAATTTACATAAAATACTAGAGGAGGGTAAACTTTACAATGGCTTGTTAACAATTGCAAAATGAATACATCCAATTGTATAAACTGACACCGTTTTTTTTCCTTTGTGGGGCTTTTGGTGGGTTGGGGGTGCCGGGGGGGGGGGGGGGGGGGTGGGGGGGGTGGGTGGGTGGGGCGTGCGCGCTAATTTTCACCTTTTCATTAAAAATTTGTAAAACCAGTTTAGAGTGCTGATGCCCTGCCTACTCATCCGCACACGTGTTACTATTGAATTTATTTTTTTCCTTCTTTAATCTCCTTTACAGCCAATAGGAAAGGGAGGTCACTGGGCCAATAATCCAATAAAATTCTTCTTTTGTGGAGCTTTCTTGACTCTTGTGACAAATCTGGAGGCAGTACAACTACTTGGTATCACAAGTTAATGGGTTTAACTTAGAACATCTTACACACCTATCTTCTATTAGTTGCTAGACCAGAGGCCATGCTCACTGACCAAACATTCATGCAACCCATTAATGGTTTTGAAATATTTGTTCTTATTGAGTAAAATAATTCTGAAAATAAAACACATCAACAAGTGTTTAATGGCCTAAGTCATAAGGGTGGAGTGGTAAAGGTATCTGATGGGGCTAAGAATCATATTCGTGGAGGCGGCATCCCATGGTTAAGAAGGAAAAAAAGGTGTAAAACCAAGCCTGAGAATGACCTGTGATGTTTTTTCTTCTAAATGTATCTGGAATCTGGACAAGAGATTCTCATACTCTATCAGTATGTCAAATATATCTATACATAAATTGTAACTCCTAAATCCCGAACAAACATCATTATCTAATAAACTGATGAAATGCTCTAAAATATCTCTGTTCCTTCTAATCAAACATATTTAAATTAACGTCCAATTGGTTTTCATTCTGCTTTTACAAGTTATATCTTTATCCTTCGCCAGCAGTCGTCTTATCCTAGAATGATCTTATCCCAGGGTAAAAGTTACACCAAGACACAAGCAGAAAATGATGATCTTATTCTATAGTTATCTTTGAGAAATAAAAAAAAAATTTGTTGTTTTACTTCACATTTTTCACATATATCTTGGCTCTTCTCTTCATTCACAGTACGTCCTTAAAATTGGCGAGGGAGCTGCAGCACAATGCATCAGTGGATTCACGGCCTTGGACGTACCACCACCTCGGGGTCCTCTCTGGTATGACTTCTGTTTGCTGCACATTCCCATCACATTGCTTGTATGCTACTCCGGTAAGATTCTCATATGAATTTTCACTCTCTGCAGGATATTGGGTGATGTCTTCATGGGAGTGTACCACACTGAGTTCGACTACGGAAAATTGAGAGTTGGATTTGCAGAAGCAGCATAGAAAGTAATCTTTCAATATGTGTTAATATCCTGAAACTTTGGTTCACATATTTGTGGAAGTGCTGTTTTATGTACATATTTTGGATAATGTATGGTGTTATCTCATTTTCTTAAAGGTTTTTTCCCTTATCTGTTGCAACCTGAACGTTCCCCAAGTGCAGTCCAAACTAGTAACATTCTTGTATGAAATACTATGTTACTATTAAAAAAAGAAAATTTGTACAAGTACAGTCTTTGCATGATGCATATGGAACAAATATATTAGATTAAAATGCTGTAATTTGAAATCCAGCTGATGTTGTTTTCATACTTTTTGGAAAATTTTGTTATCGGCCTGAGTTTTCAAGACGAGCAAGCTTGAACTAGCTTGGCTCCATGGGGAGAATACTCAGCTTTTTTATTCTTATCTGCTTCTCGCAGATGATGGAGACTGTCTGAATCTATACAAAGGGGTCGTTTGTTTCGCGTAAAACTCCGTAATTCATAAATGACTTACTACCCAGTTACAACTACGGTATTTGTTTGGACCGTAATTCGTAAAAGACTTATGTAACTTGACTAACACTCACTTGCAACCCAGTTACACTCACTTACAGTCCAGTTACAGTTAATTTTGTGGTCATGCAAATTTGTAATATTTTTTTATATTAATATTAAAATTTTTTAATATTTAACTTATTTAATATTTATTTGCAGTATTAAAACTTTTAAACTCACCAAATAGTTAATTTTGTGGTCAACTTTTTCACTTACGAGTTATACATTACGACAACCAAACACCGTAAAGTACAATACACTTTCCCATTTTACAATTTTATATTACCAACCAAACACCGTAAAATTTACATACATGTAACTCATTTACAATTGTAAAATGCTTTACCAATTACAACTACAGTTACGACAACCAAACAGACCCAAAATCTATTTTCAATCAGGGGTGGGTCTCCAAAATCTCAATCTCATTGCATCATGAGATCTTGTCCTCAACCACCACAAAACAAACAAACAATGCGTACTTCGGCGTCAACGAGAATCTTCTTCCTAGCTTCCTAAATACAAAACAAAGCACACATCCAACAAAAATGGTTTAAAAACTCTTGGTTTCATCACTCAGAGAGTCAAGTCTTTGGTTGCAGGAAAGAATCCAATTAACAAACAGTTTGGGGGAAGACCAAGTCCCATGTATGACGAGCCAATGTTAGTGTTCCTACGTAAACAAGCATATTTGTATAACCAAAATTTCAGGTTGGAATACTTCATCCACCATTGTGATGTGGAAGAGTCAGTGGCCATTCATGGTTGCTGTCCAAGAGTTGGTTGATTGCATAGACTCTCAAGAACCAAAACTTGATTCCTTGGGCTAAATTAAAAACCAGAACCAAAGGGCACATGGTTGTTACTTTCTTTCAATCAACTCAGCCAAAGAGGAGTTTGCAAGCCTCGTGACCCAGTAATCTCTGTTCAAATGGCTTGCTCCTAATATTGGACATCGCATATAATCCCTAATTCTTTATCGAATTTCTGACACATTTGGCAATTAAATCAATTTTTTAGAGGTCCGGAACCAAAGGGCACCATTTCCAAATGCTAACAACTTGACTTGTTGCAACTTCATAATCCATTCAACACAAATACATTAAGCATCTAAATAAGTTATGCAACTTCACAATTCATAAAAAAAGGTAAATTTGTTTGAATTTTGAGTTTAAAAATTAAATAAAAATCTTTAGTTTCAGATTTTATTTATTATTTTATCAAGACAACTTTTACCAAGTCTCACTAGATCGTACATCGGGTGAGAAAATCTCTCAACTATCCGATTGTGTGGTCATAAATATCTCTTGCGCTTACAATTACTGGGAGTGTCTCAAATGTATAAATTGACCTTCCCTCCAATAGAAAGAGACACAACACATTTCTCTCTTCATCTTAAAAAGAAACCTAAAGATTACTTTTCGTGAGAATGAATTCAGTTTTAAAGAATATTTTTTGTTCATTATCTTAATTTTTTGGGCAATTTCTTCATCTGAACAGAGGCTCTACCTATCGTCCTGAGCAAAAAACTGGTGGTTTATCCAGGGAGTTTTTACTGTTAGGAGAGGAGGTCACTTCAAGGTCCGGGCGAGGGATCGACCATATTTCTTTTAGGGCAGTGCTTCTACACGACTACGTCATCTCAGCCAACTAATTTATTTTTCTTTTAATTTCTTTTACATTACTAGCATATTTAAGATAAGCAAACATGTTTGATTTATTAATTAATGTATTGCATGTTTTAAAATTTAGAAATATTGTTATATGTCCAATAATATAGAAGAAAGATGATTGTTTGATAATTTTCATGCAATTGACTTTAGAAATTATTTTCATGCAGTGATAATATACATTCCAATAGAAATAACATAAGTACATGGTTATCACAGAGAGTGATACAATATAACAGGAATATTACATCATCAGAAATACAAAAGTACATCATATGAAGAGATATACAAAAGCTGAGAGGTGCTCACGAGCAGCAAGAGGAGTCTCGAGAACCAAACAATAGAGGAACTGGGAAGAAGAGCTACGGCGATAATCCAAGCTTCTGTTGCGCTCCAACCATCACGGAAGAATCCGCTGCGTACTCTGATCAGTTACAGCAAGGCCACCAAGATTCGGTCTCTAGGATCTGGACATGAGAATCCAGGGTTGTCAGACACAACCTGCGAGTACATATAATAAAGCTAAATGGCGTCATAACAGGTACACATGTGCATGATTAAATGATGTAGTCCAATTATACAGGTACAAGTAATAACAAATAACATAAGGGAAATTAAAGGAACGACATTAAATCATGTATATCGATGAATCTGAAACTGAAAATATGCATAGAAGGCAGTATGAAGAGCATAGGTACATGCGGTAAATAAGTTAAACATGCGATAAGAACAAGTATGGACAAAAGTTGTACAAGCTCAGGTTTATGGATTCACGGAACTGATATGTCAAGGGGATAATCCAAATAAGTAAACCCTCATATATATACCACATATCTCATGTCGCCATCGTGTGATTTTATACAACTTGGCTTGCCCTAAGAATAACAAAACTATAGTGCATCTGGAATAATCATCACGTGTCATAAAGTAAGGTGTCAACTCAGGGAATAACATTATAACTGGAATATAAAGGTGTTGCATTTTAATTTATCGAATAATAATAATCAGTACCGTTTGATATTTCAATCGCCTCTCTACCAGCGTCTCACATCATCGCTAGTCCATACTAGAGTTCACACCCTATAGAACTTACCCGGATCTGATATGTGAGTACCAGGACCCGAACAAAAGAGAGACCAAATATCACACGTTCCTAACCTTATTACTGTTTGGTTGTTTTATGTTATTCATCCGATCCATATGCTTTTATATGTGCTACCGACACACATACATCCACTTATGAATAAGACGAGTTATTATTTGGAAATTGATAAATCTGACGGCTCATATTTATAGTGGGTCCTGTCTCTGCCTAGGACTAGCTCAGGAGTACAGGCTATTACTTCCGGGGACTTATCATTACGCGCCCCATACGACACTTCAGATTCAGGCTACTACTTTCGGGGACTTATCATTACGCGCCCCACACGATACTTAAGAAATATCACCATTATAAATATAACATCATACCGGTTTCCATCAGTTTCCCCCACCCCAATGTAAGTTGAATATTTTTATTATGCATATATGAATTGCCCAAAGATAATATCCACAAGTGTATACAGTATAATCATGATTATCTAACTACGGGAATTAACAGGAGTATAATATCAGGAATCACCCTTTTTCAGGGGTTCAGGAATACAGGAGTTCAGGAGTACAGGAGTACCAAATATCTGATAACTGTATAATAATCATGCCAAGTACCCGTAAAAATAATAGTCATGAATATGCAATATAATACAGGTGCCACAATATCAGAGCAAGTGTACCAGTACCGGGTGATAGCATGTCAAGTGTCAAGTCTTATTATATCAGGTGTCAGGTAGCAGCGATAAGTATAGCATGGCAAGTACCAGTGTCAGATATCAAGTAATAAGTATAGCATGACAAGTACCGGTATCATATATTAAGTAATAAGCATAGTATGGTAAGTATCGGTATCAGATATCAAATAATAAGTATGACATAGAAAGTACCGGTATCAGATATCAAGTAATAAGCATAGCATGGTAAGTACTGGTATCAGATATCAAATAATAAGTATGGCATAGAAAGTACGGGTATCAGATATCAAATAATAAGTATAGCATGACAAGTATCGGTGTATACATATCAGGGTCAGGTAACTAATATATCGGTAAGAGTCGCAACATCAAATACTAGGTATCAACCGGTGACGTAGCATGGTACAGGAGAACGTCATAAACATTTCAAACTCTTCAAACATTATTTCTAGCAATAATAAATTTATCTATTTATTAGCCATGCGAAGTAGAGTGAAGCGGGAGCAGATTTAGGCATACTCAGTATAATACCGGTTCGACAAGGTATAATAACGGCCGACAACTATTTATAAAACATGATAATTTTAGAAATCATTTATATAACATATATCCACTTGCATAAAGAGACATCATATATTAAAAGCAAGATAATAATTATTAAATATGAAACGATGGTAATAAAGCAAGAAATGTACTCGCCTGATACCGGAACGAAATACCAGGAAAAAGTCCGAGAAATCCGCTAACATGTGCGAGCAAGCCACTAGCCCATAAAATATATAAATATATAAATATAAATATTTACATAATTATTAGAGAGGGAATGAGAGAGGAGAGAGAGAGAGGAGGGAGAAAGTTGTAGGAAGGAGAGAGAGAGAGAAAATAGGGCATTTTTAGAAAGGAATTAGGAATTTAAAAAGGGAGGGGTATGACTGTAAATATAGGAGAGTAATTTGGGAATGATGGGATGGGTATTTTAGGGAATTAGGAAATGTGAGTTTATTTAGGGAAAGAAAGAAAGAAGAAATGAAAAGAAAGAAAGAAGAAGAAAGAAAGAAGAAGGGGAGGGGTGGGGGGAGGCAGCACGCGACCGGCCCACCACCGGCGGCTTGGCGGTAGCGGCGCCGCCAGGAAGGGCGCGCGCGCGCTGGCCCCCATAGAGGAGGGGGGTGGTGGAGTTGTTTAGTTGGTGTTGTTGTTGGTGGAGGTGGTGGAGGTAGTTGTTGTTGGTGGGGTGATGGTGGTGGTGGCAGTTGTTGGAGGTGGTGGGGAGTTAGAGGAGGAGGAGGAGTGATGATGGGGTGGTTGGAGTGGTGAATTGATGGAGGTGGTGATGAATTTTGGAGGAGGAAGGGAGATGGTGGTGATGGGTTATGTTGAAATTGGAGATGGTGGAGTTGAAGGAGGTGGTGGAGTGGAGGGGGGTGTGGAGGAGTGGATGGCCGGCGGTGGCGTTGGTGATGGTGGAGGCGGCGGCCATGGAGAGGGGAGTGGGTTGGTTTGTTTAGTTGAAGGAGATGAGAGTTTTGAATTATGAAATGAAAAGGAAAAAGGAAATGAAGGTTAAATAGGATGGAGAAAGATTTGAAATGATGAAAAATGGGGGGTAGAGGCTGCAGCAGCAGCCATGCGCTGCTGCAGGCGGCTGTGCAGGGGAGCAGGCGGCTGGAGCAGGGGGTGGGGAAAGTCAAAGGGGGAAGAAAAGAAAACGGAAGAAAATTAAAAAAAGGGAAAATTTTAAGAAAAAAGAAAAGAAAATAATATAAAAATTTTATTACTAATTAATTAATTTATTAGAATATTTGGGTGTATAAAGTAGGGGAGTAGAGAAGGAAAAAGTAAGAAAAGAAATCGTCGGTAAAAATATTATTATTTTAATAGGACGAAATTTGACTGTTTCAGAAAGTTTCAAAAAATTCTCAAAAATAAAAAATATTATTTTAAGATGCTTGATAAAATTAGATTTGAGAATTCAATATATTTTTCAAATTAAAAATCCTGAAATCTTTCGGCGATACCGGCCGACACAAGAATCGGTCAAATTTTGATAAGTTTAGAAAAATCTCAAAAAATGTATTTAGGTAGAAAATAAAATTTTAAGAAGTAATGTGAAAGTAGTTTTTGAAAATTCAATCCCATTTGAAAATTAAAAATCCTAGAATCAGTCAGCGATGCTGACCAACACCGATTTTGGAGATTTTGTAAAATAATTCTGAAAAATTTGAAAAATCATGAAAAATCTAAAATATGAGAAAACAGTGTCTGAAACTGAAATTGGTCAAATCAGACTACTAGAAAGGTCAAATTAGGCGGTATGTCGGTATCGGATTCCCGGTCCAGGTTAGGGCTGACTCTAGGTTTGAGAATCTAGATCCGATACCAAATAATATAGAAAATCAAAACTAAAATACAAATAATGAAAGAAAATTGAAACAAAATGGTCAAAAAAAATCAGGACACGTATTTGGGTACGTATCCCGGGAACGGGGTGTAACAATTATTCTTGCAAATAAAAAATTATTTATATTTTTGTCAACAGTAATTTTGATAAATTTTAAAAGGAAAATTTGCATCCTATCATATTTATCTTTTACAAATTTTTGCAAAGAAAAATCCATTTGTTCTAATTCTTAAAAGGTTAAATCTTGCAATATAAGATCTTACAAAATCTTTGCATAATCTTATCCTTTTCACTACAAAGTTTTATTCAATTATTTCATTACAACATCTTATTTAATTATTTTCGTTACAAAAAAAATCATTTACAAGATAATTTATATTATTTTAGATCATGTCTTATTTAAAAAATTATTATAAACCCTTATTGCAAGATTATACATATATGCATTAGTTAATTAACTGCTGCTTCTTGCAATAAATTAGGTTAAGTAGAATTGTTTAATTCTTTCAAGATTTTACTCAATTAAAGTTTTACATGATTTTGTTATTTACCAGATCTTATTAATATCTCTCACAAGATCTTCTCTTTTAAATTTTACAAGATCTTATTAAAATTATTTGCAAGTTAACCTCTTAAATTTTCACAATATCTTATTGAATTATTTTACTTATAAGATTTATTTCATTAGATTATTGCAAATTTTATCTTGTTAAATTATCACAAAATTCTTACAAGATATTACCTTATTGAAATTCTTTTAATAACATTCTTAGATTATTACAAGGTCTATTCTTGTAATAATCAATTTCTTGTAATTAACATTTTTTTAATTATTGTAATATTTAAACTCTTGTCTCTTAACTGCAAGTTAATTCAAAAATAGATTCATGTAAATGGAATAATTCTTGTTATACTTGTTTATTACATCAAATAATTGTTTCATGATATAAAGACATTATATTAGAGATAACTTAATTCTTAATTAATGTAACAAATTCCTAAAAAATTTAAGAATTTTCCAGTTCCTGTAAAACAAATTACATAACTACCGTATGTGAAATTTTAGATTCTAGCATATTAATATTGTGATCCTTACTCTGATCTGTTATAATACTTTGTAACATAAATTAAATAAGAACTCTACACCCTTTTATTCTACATACCCTAATTTAAAAGGTACCTACATAAATCTGTATTCTAACATTTTCAAATATTGTGGATACATAAAACATGTAAAAAAAACATGATAGAAATCTTTCCGTCTTTTTGACAAGGCTAAAGTACAATAATATTATTTGTACACTCTTCATGTGGCAAGAATATACCTAAGCTTCTATATATTCAATAGGACAAGAAAAATTGAAGGGTAAATAATTTTCTCAAAATTTCGTACAATGATGTTTAACTAAGAAAGGGCACTCAACGTAATTTTGTAATTAAGAAACGTCAAGAGTGAAAAATCTCCCACTTGAGTTACGCCGATTTGGATATTTGGACTGGTAAAATTAGGGTGTTGACTAACCCAATAATTCTAAAATGTTATATTAAATATCTCATCAGCCTATATTAATTATAACCTTAAAAGTGATATTGTTGTCTAGTTTACAGTACTAGCTTTCACACTAATATTTGAACATACTTGAATCTGTCTAATATCAACTTTGAATTTCATATTATGGTTGGATCAAGTTTTAATTATCTTTTTATATTTGAGTTGATGTAAATTATGATTAGACTATGCTAAATTTGCTAGAATTGAAATCCTAATCTATTGCAAACCCCAGCCCTCAATGTACGTGTCAGAGTATCAATACTCGATATGACATATAAATTTTATTTGACTTTTTGATAGTCAGACTGAACCAATTTTAGTTCCAGATATTAATTCTTAATATTTTAGATTTTTCAAATTTTTTGGAATTTTTCTGTATTAATTTGAAAAATCTCGATTTTGGTGTCAACTGATACCTATAATCAACTCTGTGATTTTTAATTTATAAATGAAATTGAAATTTTAGAATCTGCATTCAAATTATTCTTTAGAAAAATATTTTTATATTGCTGTATTTTTTGAAATTTTTCTGAATTACTCAAAAATTCGGTCGGATTGTCGTCGACCGATATTGGCAATACATTTCAGGATTTTTAACTTGCAAACTAGACTGAATTTTTTGAATCTGATTTCACATTTTCCCCTCAATGTAATATTCACTATTTTACACAATTTTGGGGAGCCGTTCGAAACTAGTCATATTTCTGCCAAATTAACTAATATTAAAAATTTCTTTTCTTTTTTCTTTTCTTCTACTCCTCCTCCAATCTTTTTCTTTTCCTTCTTCCCAAAGCCACCACCTTCACCAACTTGCACCACCGACCTCCTTTTCTCTCTTGATTAATACATCTCACTCTCACTCTCTCTCTAAACTCATTCTCTCCCTCTCTAGAGACATTTCACCTCACTCTTTATCACACTCTCTGTCTCTCTCTCTCTCACAACTATTCCCTCTCTCTGGATTTGGCTAGCACCCATCACTGTCGGCGATTACTCCTGCGACCAACCCTTCTCCGACAACCTCCTCAGCGCGCCATCTTTATTCCCACTTCCTCTCCTCCTTAAATTTCCCCTCCTTCCTTCTTTCTTCTCCTCCAATTCCACCATTAACTCCACTACTATCTCTTTCTCACCTCTAATTTCACCATTCACCGCTACCCATCCCACCACCACTAACTTCACCTCCACTACCAATTTAACCTTCACCTCTCTCCACCTTCATCACCTTCACACTAACATCATCATCACCAAGTTCATCTCTACCACTAAAGCTCAACATCATCATAACCTTCTCAATTTCCCTCTTTCTTCTCCTCCATTGGGCCTCAACCGCCGCGCCGCCCTCCTCCGCCGCACACGCCGCCCTTTGGCTGCCGGCTTCTCCCCGACTGGTCGGCCAGGTCGCCGTCCATGCTCCTCCCAACTTTTCTCTTCTCCTTCCTTCCTTCCTTTCTTTCTTTTTTTCCCCTCTCTTTTCTTTCATTTTCCTATCTTTCTTTTTCTATCTCTCCTGTCCCTCCTTTTCTCTCTACCTTCTTATTGGATCCAAATCCTACAGCCCAATAAAACCCACACCCACTAACCTATTAACCCAAAACCAATATTCATTTAAGTTATGGATCTAGGTTGTGGATCTGAGCCCTATCAATTGGTAACCCAAACTTGCATTCAAAATTATATAAATGTATAGTTTACATGAAACCCCTTGGTAATTTGAAATAATTGCAATTTAGATCTTCTTATTACATATTAACCTATTGTTACTATTTTAGCGTTCGGGAGATATCTGAAAATCCGGAGTCTGATTTGGATGATTCTTGAGCTGTTGCGCTCATATAAAGATCGCTACATTCCTGTACTAGCTATGAGAGTATTTTTTTTTATAAATTATAATTTATTGTGTTGAATTAAATCACTTGATTGCTTTATTTATTAAAATATGATTATCGATAAATCACAGTTAATATTATTTAATAAACTATAATTATTGTTAAAATACTGTAATTAGAATATACTTGATTGCTCTTTAAACACATTTAAAAATAATAAATTATCATGTTTCTTAATTTAATATAAACTTTGGTGAATTATCTATATATATGGTGTAATTAAAAGATGTTAATAAAGAAAAATCTAAATTTATAAATAAATTGATAATTTAAATATGATAACCTAGATAATTGTGTTAATTACTTTGTGATATCAATCATGTTAATAACAATGAAATCATTATAACAAATACTGATATATATATTGACACATGTTCTTGTTACATATATCCCCTTGATACTGTCACCGTTACACGGACATTGATTTTACCTGTACTTATATTGACACTCCAATATACAGGATATTGTATTTCATGTATACACTTGTTAAATTTGACACAGTTATTTCATGTGTTCATATCACTGTTACATAGATATTGTTACACTAAATACTATTATTTCTTATTCATGTACAACTGATACGTGGAAACGCTATTCCACAGGATACCATTATTTCATATATTTGTATCACCGCTACACGAATATTTTATACACAGTTATTTTATATTCTTATAACATTGTTACATAAATTCACCTGTATACATGCGTTGATTGTTCCTATATTCTTGTTGCATGGATCACTGTACCTGTTACATGGATATTTCTGTATTCCTGTTACATGGCTATTTTCTATTACTGATATCGATATGATACTCCTATTACTGGATATGAGTGCTGTTGATATGCGATGTGTAACGGTCCTAGATTTAGTTAAACTAATCCACCTATTTTCACTACTAATTCAAGGTTAAGAAGATGACTACTCACTTAGATTACCAAAAAAAAAAAAAAAATGGCAGCATCTCCCTTAAATTTCATCACTTCTCTATATACAATATATCATCGAGAATAGCCTTCATGGCATACACAATTCCGAACATTCCCAATTTGTATAACAATCACTCACACAATAATAAAAAGATTTCGGCCTAATCATGCCTACTTATTCAATTATCAACACATATATGTATACATATAAACACCAAAACTAGTATCCATTAAAGTCCATCTTATCATAACAAGTTACTATAACATTTCAAGGTCTACTAATTTAAGATAATTACATTCATCCATAACTAGGCAATTACATATATTTACTATAACATACAACTTATACAACTTATACATAAGAAGTTTCAAAAGCTTATATGCAAATATAAAGAAAACTTCCCAAAATAGAATTCTTGTTCAAAATAAGTCTTCTTTCTTTCCAGCATGCCACTTCCAAGTATTATGTGAGGTTTTTTTTACCTTTATTTAATCCCTAAAAGCGGTTTTAATAAAGGGTGAGCTTGATAGCTCAGCAAGTAAAATAATTAAATCAATACAATAACTTTTTACTAAGCATAATAAGCAAATATACAAATTTCATAGTGTCAATGTGGTAGAAACAAGCTGGTTCCATGAAAGAGATTCAATTTGATAAAAACAAGCTGGACTGGTGATTCTCATGTGGAATATCGATCCAGATATATTTGTATCCTATATGTAGTATTGTAGCTACTATACCTTCTCTATGGTGACGATGCTCTTATAATACAGCTAGATACGACTAAATTTAACTCTTAAAAGTCCAACGCATGTAGTGTGGAGGGTATATGTTCTAACTTTCGTACTCTTAGAGGACTTACCTACGTGAGAGGAATCGTGATGGTCGCGATTGGGTGGCAGGACTAACCCTAAAAACTCTTCAGAGTCAGTTATTGTGAGCATGTCTTGAACGCTCAACCTGCTCGCTCAATAGATGGAGACTAACTGTGTGTATATTTTATCAATATCTGGTAAAAGAGGATAGTTCTAAACGTAGTCCACTATGTCTCTCTGATAGCGATGAATTCACTAAGAAAAGTTTCAGGCGTAGTCCACCTGTCCCGAATTCACAGTATGACGTTGCCTAATTTCGTTCTTATTTTTAATTTGATGATTTATTTTATTATGCATTATTGTTGTTTTATTTTATCTTTCCTGAAATTCAAACTTTTGAGGGGATTGTTGGAGTTTGAGTTTAAAAATTAAATAAAAAACTTTAGTTTCAAATTTTATTTATTATTTTATCAAGACAACTTTTACTAAGTCTCACTAGATCACACATCGGTGAGAAAATCTCTCAACTACCCAATTATGTGATCATAAATATCTCTTACGGTTATAACTACTGGGAATGTTTGAAACCTATAAGTAGACCCTCCCTCAAACAACAAGAGATACAACACATTTCTCTCTTCATCTTAAAAAGAAATCTGAAGCCTACTCTTTGTGAGAATGATTTCAGCGTTGAAGATTTTTTTTTGTTCATTATCTTTATTTTTCTGGGAAACTTCTTAATCTGAACAGAGGGTCTGCCTACCGACCTGGACCGAGTGCTGGTGGTTTATCGGGAAAGTTTTTACCATTAAGAGAGAGGTCACTTTAAGTTCTGGGCAAGGCACCGATTACCTTTCATTTAGGGCAGTGCTTCCGCACGACTACGTCAACCCAGGTCAGTAAATTTATTTTTCTTTTAATTTCTTTTACGTTAGTAGCATGTTTAAGACAAGTAAACAAGTTTGATTTATTTAATTAATGTATTGCATGTTTTAAAATTTAGAAATCTTGTTATATATCCAACAAATTTCACATCTAAATAAGGTTTTACAATAGCTCTACTTAAGATAAGGTTGTAAACTGAGTTAGAGGGATATTTATTGCATTTGACCATAAACATTTAAAGATATTGGCCATCTTATCTATATCATAAACTACTAACACAAACAGTTAAAGAGTACCATAACTCAAGTACATAATACACTCAAAGTATCCAATTATCATTATCTGCACAAGGGGTTATATAAAGTACTCCAAATTTCTGGAGAAAGTAAAGTCACTCAAAGTGATCATCAAGTGGTTGGTGGGTGTTTTGTAATTTAAAGATAAATGTGGTAACCCAAATTCCCTGCTCTCGGTTGTGATAACCTTCTGTATCATAAACCCTATTTATTTTTCAAAAAAATTGTTTGAAATTTCAGTTGGAGAGGATATTATTCATGATTGAAATTTTATTATAGAATTCTTTTGAAAAAGTAGAAAAAAACATCAAATGGGTTAATATAATTCTAAAATGTCATGTTCTTTTGGAATCTATGAACATTTTATACCTACTACAAGTTATAAAAAATCATCACAAGATTGTAGTAAAATAAAAAAAAATCCTAGACAAGGCTCAAAGTTGTAGGTCATCCTTTCACTGACTTTTCTCAAAAGTCTGAGAGCACTCACACTCACGCTCAGATAAAAGTAAGAGCTTGAAGCAGCACTTTGTATTTCTCACTTGCAAACATCCATCAGCTTAACAAACCCATTGAAAGAGAAAAAATGGAAAAGGCCAAGAAGCTACAGTCTATCATCTAACTGGATTAACAACTATTTTCAAAAAAATTGAACCTCAAGAGAGAGAATTTAATTGTACTATTCAATCATAACAGGCCAAACCATTTTTTTGTTCGGCCAGTGTTGGCCGAACATTCTGTTTTGTTCGAATAGATTTGGCCTAACAGATACAGAATGTTTGGCTAACACTAGCGAACATCTTCGAACTCAACTCGTCAAGATTACTCAAAATATCGATATAAATTTATTTTTTAAGTTCTTATTATAATTTAACAACTATCAAACCTAAATACAATTTATGAACAATTAAATTAAACAAATCTACAATAAATTTAAAAAAAATCATGAATTGGAAAGGAGGGGAGTGAAGACGGTGAAATATAGCTGTAAGAGAGAGGGAGAAGAGAGCTGTGAGAGAAAAATAGAGAGGAGAAAGAGTGATGAAATTTTTAAGGAGTGAGAGGTAATTTTAGGATTAAGTAAAAATTTAAGAATTGGTGTGCAAAAAAATTGAAGTCAGAAAAAGTGTCTGTCTTAATCAACTTATAATGTGTACTATTCTAATATATGGTTTAATCATTCTCAATTCTCAGTGTGCTAATATCCGTACCTCTGAGTGACACAATTTGTCACGAGAAAAAAAGAGAAAAAATATAAACGAAAAAAATACCATTAGTCAACATAATCAGATCTAGCGGATCAAATTTGATTTTTAGCGCTCTTTCAAAATCACATCAAAAGCCCAGAAAGTCTCTCTCCCCCACCCTCACACCCTTCTGAAAAAAAAAAAAATGCAAATACAAACTCTTCTAATTGGCCGTAATTCGTATGTCGTAATTGGTTAACTCTTTTACGGTTGTAAATGAGTTACATGCATGTAAATTTTACAATATTTTGTTGGTAATGTAAAGTTATAAGTGAGAAAGTGTATTTGTTTTACGATATTTTATTGTCATAAGTCATAAGTGAAAAAGTTAACCAAAATATTAACTATTTGGTGATTTAAAAAATTTAAATATTGCAAATAAATATTAAAAATATTAAATATTAAAAAAATTAATATTAATATAAAACTAATACAAATTTACATGATCAGAAAATTAGCTTTAAGTGGGTTGTAAGCGAGCGATAATTGAGTTGTATAAATGTTTTACGAATTACGGTCCAAACAAAACCTTAGTTGTAGTTGGGCTGTAAATTATTTACGAATTACAGCCTTTTATAGCTTTCTACGTGAAACAAACAACCTCTAATTCGAGTCAACTGTAATCATAACACAAAAAATTTCACGGTTATGAGTCGAACGGCCCTTGTCTCCCCCTTCAACAGTTGAAGATACAATCTCTATTCAGTTCAGAGCATATCCCCCAGGGTCAAAACTCCAGCCCAGATGATGGAGACAGTCAGGATTTATACAAAATCTATTTTCAATCAGGGTTGGGTTTCCAAAATCTCAATCTCATTGCATCACATGATCTCGGATTCCCTGCTCAAAAAACAAACAAACAAACAATCAGCGTACAAAAATGGTTTAAAAACTTCAGCGTCAACGAGAATCTTCTTCCTAGCTTTCCTAAATACAAAACAAAGCACACATCCAACAAAATGGTTTAAAAACTTTTGGTTTCATCAGTCAGAGAGTCTAGTCTTTGGTTGCAGGAAACGGAATCCAATTAACAAACAGTTGGTGTGTCTCTTTTTGTTGCAGGAAACGAATCCAATTAACAAACAGTTTGGTTGTGGTGTGGGTGGGTGTGTGTGGTTGTGTGTGTGTGTGGTGTGTGTGTGGGGGGGGGGGGGGGGGGGGGGGTCCCATGTATGACAAGTTAATGTCTGTGTTCCTACATAAACAAGTATGGTTAGCTCCATGGTTATGGCAGCAAGTGACACGGGCGGACCCAATAGTGGGCGGGCCGGGCAATAGCCTGGTCCATTTTTTTCATATATTGTGTTAAGCTCATTTCTATTTTTGTTCTTTCTCATGTATTGTGTTAGAATCTCTTCTATTTTGAATTTTTTTTTTTTAGCAGATTTTTTCCTAGTTCAACTCTTGATTTAGTGGAGAATACTGTTTTATTCTTATGGCAAATTCATATAATTTATAAGTATATGTTGTAAAAAATTGCAGCCCATCCTAAAATTTATCTGACAGCAACGCAATTATACGGCGATAGTGGGGCCCGATAACCCGATAACTTGATCTGATTCTAGTCCAAATTTTAGGTTGGAATTATTCAAATCATGTCTGATTACTCCTTGGAAAGGTATATAGTATAAATTCTAAAAATAGATATGATTCCTTGTTGGATCAATCCAATAACATGAAAATCCGAGAAATATTATATAAACTAGCTTAGCTCTCAAACACAACTCATACATTATTTATGTGGTTTGAAGACGTCTATATTTCTAAAATAAATATATTTATGTGGTTGAAGACGTCTATATTTCTAAAATAAATATATAGTGACATATCTAGTAAGAAATTCTACCAATTTCTATTTGATTCTAATGAATGTTCTGAAGGACTTGGGATACCATCCCAAAAGGCTAGTCTTTTAAGTGGAGTTGCCAAATCCTTATATACTCAAGACCATCCCCACATCTAACCGATGTGGGACTATTTGTCTCGATCTAAATCCCAACAATTCCCCTCGAACAAGAGTCTCCCTGTAAGCTCAACTGAAAGATCAAATGCTCCATCGAGATAAAACTCTTCACTGCGTGAGGCTACGACACGTCTTATGTGAAGTACCAACTGCAGTCGGTCACTCCTCTGCACCGCATGATATACTGCGTAACAGGCGTGTGCCCATTGTAAAGGAGCACCACTGCCAAATTTCTTGAGAGTCCAACATTAGCTTCACAGGGGACTATTGCGTCTTTTTGCGCCAGTGGGGTGGCCAGACCCATTGCACTTTTGCGCCATTTGGGGATCTACATCGTCGAACATCACCAACACACACGACTAAGTTCGGGGCATGGCTCTGATACCAATTGAAGGACTTGGGGCACATTCCAATTGAAGGACTTTGGGCAACTCCACCTAGAAGGCTAGTTTTTTGGGATTGGCCCCCCACTGTTGGGATGGTGCCCCAAGTCTTTAATTGGTATCAGAGCCATGCCCCGAACTTAGTCGTGTGTGGGTGATGTTCGACGATGTAGATCCCGAGCCATGCCCCGAACTTAGTGGTGTGTAGGTGATGTTCGAGCGATGTAGTCCCCCAATGGGGCAAAGGCCCAACGGGTCTGGCCACCCCACTGGGGCAAAAATGCGCAATAGGCATACTTGTACTTCAAGTAAGGGCGTGCCGATCTACGCAGTGGAGAGTTGGATCTCGATGGAGCATTTTATCTCACGCTGACGCAGTGAAGATCTTCCAACGTGAAGATAGTTGAACTTGCAGGAGACTCAAAAGACTAGCCTTCTAGGTGGAGTTGCCCAAATCCTTATATATCCAAGACCATCCCCCGTCTATCCAATGTGGGACTATTTGTTCGATCCAAATCCCAACATGTTACATTTTAAGAAAAAAAATGGTAGAATTCGAATAATCTGAAATCCATATCCAAATCGAGTAAATAATGAAAATTTTGAACCCTCAAGTAGAACCTAAATCTTTTTAGTGAGTTTGATTTTGTATGGATGAATCTTGTAGGATCCTAGCTGAATCTGATACATGGTCACTTGCAAGCACACACTTTAATTTTACTTTAATTTTTCTTTTAAAATAAAGCATGATTTGATCTCGAACATAACACTTCTCATGAGCTAATAACTTAGATTAGTTATGTACGATCAATTTGAATCTGGGTAAGAAAACATTAAAAGAGTTAATGATTTGATGCATTTTGGTTTTCTCAATAACATAATATGGGTATCTTCCTTCGTGCTCCTAATATAAGAAATAAAGTTATCTTCATTATGGAGGTTGTGATATGATGTTCTGAACTCGTTCTTGCTAATTAGTTATGACTCGCTTGCGAAAAACCTAGTTAAAGCTAGATGTCATTAGTTTTTAGGGGAAAAAAAAAAAAAACATGAGATTCATGGTGTAGAGATGCACGTGAAGTCTTTTTAATTTCTAATCCAATAAAGTTCTACATTTAATCCTTTCATAACTTGATTTCATTAAAGATTTAGAATGTTTTTAATTTTATTTTTTATTACACGTGTATTTACACGCCAGGAAGAACGTAGTGCTTTAGTAGATAACAAGAAAGAGTAGTTTGGTAATTGGTTAATTTGATAGAGAATAAGAAAATAAACGTAGAATAGAAAGAAATACCAAATAAAATAAATCTCTTTGTTCAACGTCATGGATTTGGTTCATGTGTGTGAGCCACACACATATATACCATAAGAGGGCCAATACTGACACAGATAAGAAAGCAAACAACGCAAACTAGATCTCATTCTAATACCAACGAAGCCTAAAGGATACCTTATCAACGGGCAAAGAATAAAGAATTCAAATCAAGAGTAATTGAAAGAGAAAAAACTCAATTTTATTGATTATCAAAAGCTGAATATTATAAACAAAGATACAATAGTCTTATATAGACAATAAAGAAGAATAATACTCTAACTAGAAAATCTAATTAAATAAAAGAAAAATAAAACAAATTAGAGTCCAAATCAAACTTGAAAATCAAATTATGTTTAGAGTTGCATATGCTGAGACGCGCAGAGCTATTGATAGCAAAAAGGCCCCTGCCGACAGACTGTATAGTCCCAACTCTCGGAAAGCGATCGTGCATGTAATCTATCGACAACAATCTTGGCATGTCGATAGATTGAGTTGCGCCTATCGACAGGCCAAGTTTTGGCTGTTGACAGCGCGGGTCTGTTGGCTTGTTTTTGCACTGATCTTCTATATCAGTCTCTCCCTCTTCAAAAGAACTCATCCTCGAGTATAATCTGGGTATATCTGCTTGGTAAGTTGATATTCATAAAGATCTACCACATTGAATATCTTGAACAATCGCCATATCTTTTTTCTCAAAAGGTTTCTCTCGCCTTTTCTTTTCAACTATGTTTTTAAACTTTGTATTAATTTTCTCCAGCTTCAATCGAATATTCTACTTTAGAACTTCATTCTCCATATAATTAATTCATCAGGTAGTATGAAAATTAGGTAGACTTGCTTTCGGAATATGATGTTGGATATTTTTCATGGGTAGTAATTCTTCGGAAGCTTGTCGTGCATAACTCCTTTAAACTCTTCTAACATGGTCTCATCTTCTCAAGAATTTCAGTAGATAGAGTAACATTTTTCTTGACTATTAAATCAAATGTTTACTTTGTTTCGTTCAATTCCTCTAAAAACTCGCCTCAATTACATATGAATATGAATTTTGACTCTTTTTTTTTTGTAGACTTTGGAGTAGGTGGGATCAATCTCATGACAACTCTTTTGCCCTTCTAATTGAACATATATATATTTTTTATCTCTGTAGGTCTCATCAACATCATGTTCCCATGGTCTTCTCAAAAGAATATGACATGTGTCCAGATCAACCATGTTACAATAACATAATCTTGAAAAAAACTTACAATTGAAATAAGAATATGACATAGATCTGTTATCTTAATAGAAAGGCCCTTCTTGATCCAACTAATGGTATAAGGATGAGAATGTAGTTCCATCTCTAACTTCAAATAGTCCACAAGTGCTCTAAAAAAGAAATTCTCATAGCTTCCGTTGTCAAGGATGAGGCTGTATACCTTGTTCTTGATTGAGCATCTTAAGTAAAAGATTTGATATTACTGCGCAGTGTCGGGGGCCTTCTGGTTGTATAACAATCTCTGAACAACACAAGCTATAAAATCTTCCTCTTTTGGCAAAGCCTGAATCATTGAGCTCCTCAACCTTAGCCTCTTCCTCTCCGTCATCTACATAACCTGTCATATTGACTTGCTTTTTCTTAGGCATTCATTGGACCGATGTCTAGACTCTCTACACTTATAGCACTTGCCAATTCCAGGCTTAGCACAGGGATTCTCCTTGCTCATTGCAGCTGCAACGGTCGTTATTGCTGGTGCTGATGCAGATGCGTTGGTCGATTGTCGGCTGGCGGTCGATCAACCATTATAAAACTCGGCTGAACTCCTGCGCAATTTGTTGACTCTTCAATCGGTATTGGACACCTGAAAGGTGGAGCTCTACTTTGTAATCAAAGCATGAGCTTCATCAAGGAGTACACCTCATGAATGATAGCACATTCTTGAATAGGGTACTTTACCACTAACAGACTTTGCTACTTGTTGCTCCACCTTCATAGCTAAATCACAGCGTGATGTTAGGCAATAGAATTCTCTGTATATACCATAACAGTCCTTGTACCTCATTAACAATGTTTCAAATTGATTGTCAAGAATCTGTTGATAGTCGGATGGAATGAATGTACCTTGAAGTAGTTGTTTCATGTGCTTCTATGTCATCACGGGTGCTTGCCTTGACGTTTTCTTATGATTTGCAATTGATCCCACCATATGGTTGCTCCTGCCTTGAGCTTGTACGCCACAAACTTGACTTGCTTCTCCATAGAAACATAGCATATCAAAAAACTCATTACCTCATAAATCTAATCCAAGAAGGATTTAATACCAAGATTCTCACTAAAAGAAGGAATCTCAACTTTTATCATATACTGGTTAGGACTTGGGTGACCTTCTTTCCTACTGTAACTAGGATAAGAAAATCTATCTCCCTTGTTAGGGTTAGAAAATCTGTCTC